>RCUC01133994.1:0-55313 GCA_003697995.1 Taxidea taxus jeffersonii
ATCGGGCTCTCTGCTCAGCAGGGCGCCTGCTCCCCCCCCCCCGCCCCCGCCGCCAGCCTCTCTACCTGCTTGTGATCTCTGTCAAATAAATAAATAAAATCATAAAAAAAATTAAAAAAATAAAGTTAACAATTCAGTGACATTTAGTACATTAACATAATATGTTCCTCCTTCCCTGTAAATGATAAATCAATAGTTGGATCTAGGCTTGATCTGTTTCAGGTTTAATATTTTGCAAGAATATTTTATAGGAGGTTTTGTGTTCTTATCAGGTGGCACATAATATCTATGAAAAGGGAAAACTTTCAACAGCTTTTTCTTCTGTATAGTCTGGACATCTGTTAAGTCTCTATATTGCTTTATAGTTGAAAATACATCATTTTTGGAGAATTGTACCACAGTCCACCTTGCATTTCCTTTGGAGGCTAAACCAGTGTTACCCTAGGGAGCTGTGCTGCTGGGAGTAGCCCTTAGTCCCTCTCTCTGTCTTTTTCTCTTGCTCCACTCTATTCAGTCCACTAGAATAATTTGGTGGTATTACCTCTCAAAGATACTGAATCTGCACACTTCCCTCCAAGTCACTGAATCTCTTGCCATGGTAACTGTAATAGCTTTCCTCATTCTTTGCTTACTTTCTTGCCCTTTCTTAGCCATTTTTCCATAGCTGCTCATTGATTTTTTTTTTAGTGTTAAAATAACACAAATACGTTAGCCATTTTTAACTGTACAGTTCAGTGGCTTTAATTACATTTACAGTATTGCGAAGCCATCACTTTTATGTTTCCAAAACTGGTTTAAATCATCATGAACTGAAACTCTATAGGCAGTAACTCCCACTCTCCCTTCCTTATGCCGCTGGTAACCTCTAACCTAATTTCCATCTTTATGAATCTGCCTATTCTAGATAGTTTCATATTAAGTGGAATCACAATATGTGCTCTTTTGTGTTTGGCTTCTTTCACTTAGCACAATGTTTTCAAGGTTCATTCATGTTGTGGCATATATCAACTTCATTCTTTATTATGGCTGAATAACATTCCATTGTACGTGAGTACCACATTTTGTTTATCCATTCATCTGATAATGGGTGCTGGGCTGTTCCCATCTGTGGGTTATGTTGGTATATGAAGCTGCTATGGACATTCATAGACAAGTGTTTTGGGTGGACACATTTTCATTTCATTTCTCTTGGGTATATAGATTTTCATTTCATTTCTCTTAGATATGTAGATTTTTTGAATCATATAGTAATTATATACATACATATATATGTATGTGTATGTTTATATATATATATCTATCTCTATATATTTTTTTTTAGGAGAGAGAGCATGAAAAGGGGGGAGGGGCAAAGGGAGAGGGTGAGAAAGAATCTCGGGCAGGCTCCATGGTCAGCATGGAGCCGGATGTGGGGCTCAAATTGCAGGACCATGAGATCATGACCTGAGCTGAAATCTAGAGTTGGACACTGGGCGCCTGGGTGGCTCAGATGTTAAGCGTCTGCCTTCAGCTTAGGTCATGATCCCAGGGTCCTGGGATTGAGCCCCGCATTGGCCTCCCTGCTCAGCGGGAAGCCTGCTTCTCTCTCTCCCACTCCCCCTGCTTGTGTTACCTCTCTCACCATCTCTATCAAATAAATAAATAAAATATTAAAAAAAAGAGTTGGGTACTTAATCGAAATGAGCCACCCAGGCACCCCAAGGCCCATGCATTTAAATTCTCTGCATAGCAGAGACAGTCCTTCTAGGCCTCCATTTTCCTTGGCTTTTAGGTGTGATATAATGAGACTCCCTTAAGGCGATCACCACATGACTGACCAAGTTAGAATATATAGCTCTAAAATTGGAGGGTGCCTGGGTGGCTCAGTGGGTTAAAGCCTTTGCCTTGGGCTAGGGTCATGATCCCAGGGTCTTGGGATCGAGCCCCACATCGGGCTCTGTGCTCAGTGGGGAGCCTGCTTCCCCTCCTCTCTCTCTCTCTGCCTGCCTCTCTGCCTACTTGTGATCTCTGTCAAATAAATAAATAAAATCTTTAAAAAAATAAATAAAATTGGGAACAGTTTGCCTATGGTATTCTAAGTATTGGTTTGAATATTAGATGAGTGTGAATGTGGTAAGGAGGATTGGAGAGAGAAGCTTTTAGTCACATCTGATAGCAGCTGGAAAACCTGAGCATTTTTTCCAGAACACCTGGGCATTTGCTCATCTAGTAGGACCTCCTCACATCTGCAGAAGATGTGTTTCTTATCTGACCAGAAGCGCTTCGAGGAGCCAGCTTCACAGGTGACTCGCTGGCTGGTGAGACTGGCTTACTTTCCCTTCCTGTGCTGCCCTTTAGTGCTTGTGTGAGAACGTGGGATATTTCTTCTGGCCAGGATCCATTCTGTCTTCTCCTTTGGGGTTAAGGACAGGTGGGAGTCAATTATAAGGAAGTTTGTATTTTTAATCTGCATTGTTCCTTGTCCTTCTGCGATATCAAAGGTTAAGAACCTGAGACAGATCTGTTACCAGGTTTATACCTAGTGATCACGCTTGGTTATCTCTTAAAACATTGCCTGTAAATTGATGACTCTTAAATATATACCGCCAGTTATTTTTATTTTTTATTATTTTTTTAATATACCTCCAGTTCTAACCTCTCCCCTGAGCTCCTGAAAATAATAAAACTCCCTGTGGTGTGGTGAAATCCCAGAATGACTGCTTGCAACATGCATTTGGTTCCAATAGAAGAGAAGGTCATTAGTTTCCTAATCTAAGCTATAGATGGAGTAAAAAGTGTGCACACCCACATATACAACATAAAGGAAAACAAATTCCAAAGGGGGAAATAGGGCAATAAATTGTGATCTAAGTAAGAATCAAATTAAAACATGTGGTGTGCTTTGGAACAGTTGGCAGTAGGCAGAAAGATTGCATTTAATTATGGAATTAGGAGCATTCTTTTTTTTTTTCCAAGTGGGCTCCATGCTGGGTGTGGGGAGCCCAGTGCAGGGCCTGAATTCATGACCCTGATCAAGATCAAGACCTGAGCTGAAATCAAGAGTTGGACACTTAACAGAATGAGCCACCAAGGAGCCCTAGAACATTTTTTTTTGAGTGGCAGAAGGATCTTGACATTACCACCATAAAGAATGAAATGTAATCTTAACTGAATGTACTGTTTGGTCCTTTAGTGAACAGTATTCTCAAAGTTTGATTCCCAGAGCAGCAGCATCAGCATCACCCAGGAACTTGTTAGAAATTCAGTCTCAGGCCATACCCCAGACATAACAAGCCAAAACCTCACTGGGTGAGGCCTTTCAGCCTGTATTTTGACAGATTCTCCAGGTGATTCTGATGCAAGTTGCACTCTAAGAACTACTGCTACAGACAGTGCATGGAAAACTTACTTATGACTGTAATGGAATGTGAATTTTAAATCTTGACAAGGAAAAGAAAAAGGCACAGCTGACAGAAGATGGGAGGACGTGAAGAATTGATGTAGGTTCTGATAGCCTTATTCTGTGAAGGAAGAGTTAAGATCTTTTATAGTTGATAAAACAGAAATGGAATCGGAAGTATGTCTTTTAAGTAACCAGCCTAAGAACATAAAATTAGTACTATACATTGAGAGGAAGGGAGAAAAGTGTTCATGGGAAGTAGAAGTTGGCTCCATCATCATGGCCTAAGAGCTTCATGTCTCATAACATCTAACGGTGATAAATGGAGAAATCGATATAAGTGTATTATTTAGAAAATTGAGGGGAACTGTCAGAGACTCTTAAAATGAGATGGTTAAAATATGATTGCCTTTGGGGGAGCAAGGCAAGGGAATCGTCTTGTATTCTTAGACTTTATAACCATATGCTATATATTCTTTGATTAAAAATTTAAAAACTATTTGTGTTTCAGTCTGTTAGAGCAGTATCTACTCATTAAATTGCAGAAAGGGTTGCTTGTCACTTTTCTAGGTCTTTTTTCACAAGGTTGAAAGCATCTGATTATTGTAATTACAAGTGGCAGTTTCTGTATGGGACCTAGGTGAGTAGATTTATATAAATGTTTTTTGGGGTTTTTTTTGAGGCCTCTGTGGCTTGTGCTTGGTAATTAACCTTTAGTTTGTATTCTTCCCATATTTTTAGTACTTAAACAACATGAGGGATCATTAGAAAACTAAAATCAAGTATTTTAGATGAATCCTTACATTTTTTTTTTTTTTTAAGAATTTATTTATTTATTTGACAAACAGAGATCACAAGTAGGCAGAGAGGCTGGCAGAGAGTGAGGAAGGGAAGCAGGCTCTCTGAGAGCCAGATGTGGGGCTTGATCCCAGAACCCTGGGATCATGACCTGACCTGACCTGAAGGCAGAGGCTTTAATCCATTGAGCCACCCAGGTGCCCTGAATGCTTACATTTTTAAAAACAGAATTACTCATAGCGAAGACATCCTAAATAACACCTTCTTGAGGTTTTTGTTTCCCACGATTGGTCTGAATATCCTCCGCTTTCTGTATCTGAATTGTGAATACTGCTAATTAACTTTTAGAGGCTCAGGAGATCAGGACATAGACTTGGTGACTGGGCAGTTCTGTACTTGGTTTACTTTAGGAGTGTCTGCCTACATTTTTATAGAAGTATTTTGTATTCAAATTAATGATCTATTTATAGATAAGAGATAAAGTATTTTAATCTTACGCATTGGATCCCTGATGAGCCAAAAATGAAATTCTCAACTGAAACAATAAGCTGAACACCAGTGCGTAATTGCTATGCTCACTGAGGCTTTAATCCTCTCATAAAATATTTATCTGTGCTTTATATCACATTGATTTTTAGATCTCTTCCACTGGAAAGTATCTTTTGTCAGCTTGCTAATTATGGTTAAAATTAGAGACGAAGTGTGAATGCATTCTTATTCTAAATATGTTTTAAAGTTGGGTAAACCACTTAAAGATTTATTATGGAGAAATCGAGGGAATATTACAGAAAACTCTGCTATGTCCTTTACTCAAATTCAGCAAATTTTAACATTTTGCCACATTAGCTTTATATGTGTATTTATTTTTCTTTATCTGCAAACACACACACACACACACACACACACACACACACACAATTCTTTCTAAACCATTGACAGTAGATTGCATACATAATGTCCCTTAATACTTTAGTGTGTGTTTCCTGAGAACAAGGACATTGTCTTCTATAACACTGTACCTTTAATCAAATTGAAGGAATTTTTTTTTAATCCAAGGAATTTAACATTCACACAATATTGGTATCCTTTACATATTTCCAATTTGCCACTGGTTCCAAATTTTTTATTTTAATTTTTATCTTTTAGAGAGAGAGCGGGGGAGAGAGAGCGCATGCAAATGGGGTTGGGGGCAGGAGGAGAGGGAGTTGTAGGCTCATGGCTGAATGGGGAGCCTGGCTCAGGGCTAGATCTCAGGACTCCAGGAACATGACCTGAGCCGAAAGCAGTTGCTTAATTGACTGAGCCACACATGTGCCCCCAAATATTTGTTTTTGTTGCATTTTTTCCTTCTAGCCCAACATCCAGTCTAGGACCCCACGTTCCATGCAGTTGTCATGACTTTTTTTTTTTTAAGATTTTATTTATTTGAGAGAGATTACAAGTAGGCAGAGTACCAGGCGGGGGGGGGGGGGGGGAGCAGGCTCCCTGCTGAGCAGAGAGCCTGATGTGGGGCTCAATCCCAGGACCCTGAGATCATGACTGGAGCTGAAGGCAGAGGTGTAACTCACTGAGCTACCCAGATGCCCCAGTTGCCATGACTCTTGAGTCTCTTTTAATCTGGAATAGTTTCCTTAGCTTTTCTTAGTCTGTTATTTTTTTTCTTTCTTTTTTTAAAATTTAAATTCAGTTATTTAGCATATAAAGTATTATTGGTTTCAGAGGAAGAAATCAGTGATTCATCAGTCTTATACCCAGTGCTTATTCTATCACATGCCGTCCTTAATGTCCATCACCCAGTGATCTCTTTCCCTTCCCCTCTCCCCTCCAGCAACCCTCAGTTTGCTTCCCATGATTAAGAGTCTCTTTTGGTTTGTCTCCCTCTCTGGTTTCATCTTGTTTTATTTTTTTCTTCTCTTCCCCTATGATCTTCTGTTTTGTTTCTTAAATTCCACATACGAGTGAGGTCATATGATGGTTATCTTTCTCTGATTGACTTACTTTGCTTAGCATAATGCCCTCTAGTTCCATCCATGTCGTGGTAATCATAGTCTATTATGGTGTTAGTATTTTTATAATATTAGTATTTTTAAAGAACATAAGGTAGTTATTTTATAGATTGTTCCTAAATTAGGATTTATCTGATGTTTCCTGATTAGGATGAGACTTCTGTTGTTAATCTCCACCCAGAGTACTCCTTAAGGTTAACACCTGAGGTATACCATGTCCATGTCCTCCTCATTGGTGAAATTTTGATCACCTGGTCATGATACTCTCTGGGCAGGGGAAGGGGCACAGGGAGAGAGATGATCAGACTCCCAGCTGAGCGTAGAGCCCAATGCAGGCTCAATCCCAGGACCTTGAGATCATGACCCAAGCCAAAGGCAGATGCTTAACTGGCTGAGCCACCCAGAAACCCCTGTGGGGAGACAGTTTGAGACCATGAAAACATCTAGTCCTCATAATTTTTTTCATCCATATATTTAGCATCTGTTTACAGTTGGTTTTTGCCTGAACCAATATCTACTGTGATGGTTATAAAATAATGTTTTTTAAATATTAAAATAGTTATTAAATTATTTTGAAATGCTTTATAACATAATAATATATATTTCTGGGTGCCTGGGTGGCTCAGTGGGTTAAAGCCTCTGCCTTCAGCCCAGGTCCTGATCTAAGGGTCCTGGGATCAAGCCCACATCGGGCTTTCTACTCAGCAGGGAGCCTACTCGCTCCCTCTCTCTCTGCCTGCTTCTCTGCCTACTTGTCATCTTTGTCTGTCAAATAAACAAATAAATCTTTAAAAATTACTGTATATTTCTTCATTTAAGAGGGGATATATATTTCTTTATTGTTGCAGTAAAGAACAAGATCTGTTGGCAGGTTTAATAACTACCATAATTTGAAAGTAGTTATGAGCATGGATATTCTAAGAGTCCAGTGATTGTTGTGTGATATGAAAATACTGTGACTTTTTTTGTTAACATATAATGTATTATTTGCTTCAGGGGTTCAGGTCTGTGAATCATCAGTCTTACACAATTCACAGTGCTCACCATAGCACATACCCTCCCCAGTGTCCACTACCCAGCCACCCTTTCCCTCCCCGGGGGGCTGCCCCCCCCCCCGCCCCGTACCCTTAGTTTGTTTCCTGAGATTAAGAGTCTCTTATGGTTTGTCTCCCTCCCTGGTCCCATCCTGTTTCATTTCCCTCTCCCCCCCATCCTCCACGATCCCCCCCCCCCCTGCCCTGCCTCCTCTCAAATTCTTCATATCAGAGAGATCATATGATAATTGTCTTTCTCTGACTGACTTACTTCGCTTAGCATAATATCCTCCAGTTCCATCCATGTTGTTGCAAATGGCAGGATTTCATTTGTTGATGGCTGCATAGCATTCCATTATATATATATTACATCTTCTTTATCCAATAATGGTTTTCTAACTCCTTCACTCCCTTCACATTTATTACTGTTTATTTCTTACAAAGGACAAGTCCTCCCTATTTATTTATCTAATTTTTATCAGTGTGAACTCATACTGATAGGTTGAACTGATAGGCTAGAAACAATAAAAAACATATTTTATTCAGAGGGTTACAGTCCATTATTCTGTTTGTTTTGATGCTGAAATTGTCACAGATTTGACTCATGGAAGCCCCTTCATGTTGGCTCCTGTGTTTTTTTGATCCGCCTCCATACTTTTTTGGACCATCTTTTTACTCTCTGGCACAGCAGAATGTTCCAGGTTTATCTTGTATCTTGCCTTCCCAATCTGGAATCAGCCATTTTTGTAATTTCCTTTAACTTCTTTTAATACACTAACACACAAGCCTGGTCTAGGAGGTGGTGACATTTCTAGTATTTAGGGCTTTTCCCAACCAAGATAAATTGTGGAAAAAGTAAAGAGATCCAGATTAAAGAAGTAGTTAATGAGACTTCACCTCTTTGGGAGGTGGTACGTAGGTGTTTGTGGTGATGGTGGAAAGCAGATGGTCAGCAGCAGAGGCCACTCCTGTGGGTCATCAAGGAAATCGATTAAATATGACAGCACTTCTTGTTTTTTTTGGCATACACTTGTCATGCTGGGATTCCAGAAGTTGCCTTTTGCTCTGGTAATGGACTATAGAAGTACTGAAATTACTATGGTTGTGGACCCCAGTAGTGTGTGCACATTTGACAGGGATAGGGGTTAGAGAAAGGGGTTGACTACAAAGGAGTACAACAAGGGAACTTTGGGGATGATGGAACTATTCCTTATCTGTGCATTTGTGGAAAATTTTACAACTGTATATCAAAAAAGTGCATTTAGGGACACCTGGGTGGATCAGTTGGTTAGTGTTTGCCTTCGGCTCAGGTCATGATTCCTGGGTCCTGGGGTCGAGTCCTGAGTTGGGCTCCCTCCTCAGCAGGGACCCTGCTTCTGCCTCTGCCTGCTGTTCTCCCTGCTTGTGCTCTCTCTCTGGCAAATGAATAAATAAAATCTTTTTTTTTTTTTTTAATGAATTTACAGGGTGCCTGGGTGGCTTGGTGGGTTAAAGCCTCTGCCTTCGGCTCAGGTCATGATTCCAGGGTCCTGGGATCAAGGCCCACATCGGGTTCTCTGCTCAGCAGGGAGCCTGCCCCCCCCCCCCGCCTGCCTCTCTGCCTATTTGTGATACTTGTCAAATAAATAAATAAAATCTTTTTAAAAAATGAATTTAACAATGTGTAAATTTAAAAAAGATATACATTGGGTAGTTTTTGATGAGGTAAAGCGGAGCCATCCTAATAGTATATAAAAAGTCAGTTTTGTCTAATGTTGTGTGTCTGGTGCTAGAATAATGGAATTATACCAGTTTCCCATTGTTTTAGTGATATAGATAGATAGATTATTTATTGCAGGAGGGAGAGCCAGATGGAGAGGCATAGAGAGAATCTGAAGCAGGTTCTATGCTGAGCTCTGAGTCCAGTGTGGGGCCTGATCTCACAACTGTGAGATCATGATCTGAGCCTTGGTAGGCTTATCCTCCGCTTACATGCAAAGGTTAGAATTTTAGACCTTTTCAGTGCCTGTTCCAAGGCCATCTTTTTAAGCCATGTTCTTCTTCCTCTGGATCTCAGGCATGGTTGGTTACAATTGATTATATACTAGTAATTCCCTGAACTATATTTTTCAGTGTGAAGAGGCCACTCTTTTGAATTCCAGCCCTTTATATTCAACTGTCTACTTGATATTTCTATTTGGGTATTTCAGAGGTGCTTGAAATTAAACATCTTTAAAACACTGTGTATTCTTTTTTTTTTTTTTTTTAAGATTTCACTTATCTATTCGACAAAGAGAGATCACAAATAGGCAGAGAGGCAGGCAGAGAGAGAGAGAGAGGAGGAGGCAGGCTCCCTGCTGCGCAGAGAGCCCAATGCAGGGCTCAGTCCCAGGACCCTGGGACCACGACCTGAGCCGAAGGCAGAGGCTTTAACCCACTGAGCCACCCAGGCGCCCAAAACACTGTGTGTTCTTAAACTTCCTTTTCCCCCTTCTCTTCCTCCTCCTTTTCTTTTTCTTTTTTTTTAAGTGGAGCCCAATGCGGGGCCTGAACCCGTGACCCTGAGATGAAGACCTGAGCTGAAATCAAGAGTCTGACACTTAACTGAGCCACCCAGGTGCCCCTTGAACTTTCTTCTTACATCTGCTTTTCCCACTTTCTTTCAGTGATAGGTACCACTGTTTTGCCCTTATGAGAAATCTGGGGGGCATTCTTGATGTCTTCTTTCCCTCTTTCTACCCCATCAACCTGATGATCATTGAATCCTATTGAATTTAGCAATGAAATATTTCTCAAATATATGTTTATCTCAGTATCTCCACTGTCATCACCCTATTCAAAGCCATTGTTCTGTCATCCCATAGCCTTGTGTCTAAAAATTTTTTAAGGTTTTTATTTATTTCTCTCTCTCTCTCTTTTTTAAGATGTTATTTATTTGACAGAGATCACAAATAGGTAGAGGCAGGCAGAGAGAGAGGGAAGCAGGCTCCCCACTGAGGAGAGTGCCCAATGCAGGGCTCGATCCCAGGACCTCGATCATGACCGGAGCTGAAGGTAGAGGCTTTAACCCACTGAGCCACCCAGGCGCCCCTTATTTATCTCTGAAAGAGAGAGAGTGCGCACAAGCAGAGGAAGCGAAGCAGTGGAGGGAGAGGGAGAAGCAGACTCCCTTCTGAGCAGAAAGCCCATTGTGGGGCTTGCTCCCAGGATCCTGAGATCATGACCTGAGCTGAAGGCAGATGCTTAACCATCTGAGCCACCCAGGCACCCTTGTGTCTAAATTCCTATAGTAGTTTCCTACCTCATCACCTGGTACCCATTCTCATTTCCCTCCTAGCTATTGTTCTTAGTTTAGGGCTTAAAATCCTTACTGTGCCTATGGATCCCTCCTTGCCTCATCTTGAACCACTTCTTGACCTTTTCTGTCCCTCTTCTCTCCTTCCAGAGTGTCAGCAAGTCCGGCTCACTTTACTTTCTATATTTCGAAGTTTGTCTCGAGCTCTCCTGCTTCTGTGCCTCCTACGATGGTCACTTCGGGACTTAATTGTCTCACCTGCAGGCCACTCATGCAGCAGCTTCTGACAAGTGGTTTCCCTCCCTCCTGATTGATTTCTTTTTCTTCTTTCTCTTTCTTCCTTCCTTCCTTTCTTTCTTTCTTTCTCTCTTTCTTTCAAGATTTCATTTATTTACTTGACAGAGAGAGCATAAGTAGGCGGAGCAGCAGGGAGAGGGAGAAGCAGGCTCTCCACTGAGCAGGGAGTCCGATGTGGGGCTCAATCCCAGGACCCTGGGATCATGACCTGAGCTAAAGGCAGATGCTTAACTAACTGAGCCACCCAGTTGCCCCTCTGTCTTGATTTCTTGTGCACTAGTCCACCGGAATGAGCTGTCTGAAATTTCCCTGGATCCTGATTTCTTATGACATAAAGTCTGACCCTTTCTTTACTCCAGGCTCATCTGGTCTCTGCCCTGAACTTGTTTCCACTCCCCCAGCTTCCCCAGAGGAGGTTTGTCTGCCCTCCTGCACACCCTGAAGGCCAATTCTTCTCTCCTTAACTGGGCTCGGAATGCAGGCCTCCCACATCTCCACACACGCCTTACCCAGGTGCCTTCTCGCCTTTGTTTTAAAGTCACTTCACGGAAGCCTTCCTTGCTCTCCCCACCACACCACACCACATTAGGTATTCTTCTCCGTTGCACTTTCCAAATGAAATTACAGTTAGGTTTATGTGTTTGCTCGTTTTCTAAACTGTGAATGCCTTCATCTTTATGAACCTAGAATTAGGCAGACATACAATTAATTTAGAATAAATGAGAATGAATGCATGAACATGGCTGTTCTGTGAGCCAGAAGCACATGCCACTGTGAAAATAGCAGCACTTTCCTTGTGGCAGGAAAAATAATGTTTGTGAGCGCATTTTCTAATTTCAATTTTTTACACATTGTTTTCTTCACTTTCAGTTACATACTTCTCCTGACAAAATGGATGAATAAATAGCACATATATATATATGTTTTTGAAAAACGACGACGTTAGGCCGCCATGCTTTCTAGGTTTGTTTCTCTGTAGGAATGTACTTGTGACATGATTATTTTCTGCCACTAAAAGTGTCCCAAGTTTTTATGACGGATTTTCACATATCAGTATTTCATGACATTCTGCATCATTTATGGCATTTAGAGCAGCATATACTGGGTTTTCAGTACATATTCTTGCTGATGAGTCAGAAATGTAGCTTAACCTCTCCTATCTGATAAAGATGGGCAGCCTTTAAATTAGAGAATAAACACGTTTGGGTTCCTTTTCCTTGAAATGAACTCAGGTTCTTAGGCTCAAGACATTCGGGAAATACGACAATATGCCCAAGGCTTATTTGATTTACTATTTTTTTTTAAAGCATTTATTTGTTTGTTTGTTTATTTGTTTGTTTGTTTAACAGAGAGAGATCCCTGCTGAGCAGAGAGCCTGATTCGGGACTCGATCCCAGAACTCTGGGATCATGACCTGAGCCGAAGGCAGAGGCTTAACCCACTGAGCCACCCAGGCACCCATAACTTTTTTTTTTTTTTTAAAGATTTATTTGACAGAGAGAGAGATCACAAGCAGGCAGAGAAGCAGGCAGAGAGAGAGGGGGAAGCAGACTCTCCGCTGAGCAGAGAGCCCGACGTGGGGCCCAATCCCAGGACCCTGAGACCATAACCTGAGCCGAAGGCAGAGTCTTAATCCACTGAGCCACCCAGGTGCCCCCCATAACTTTTTGTTAAAGACCTTATTTATTTGAGAGAGAGCACTAGAGAAAGAGCAAGCACGAGTGGGGGTAAGTGGGAGAGGGAAAAGCAGGCTCCCCTCTGAGCAGGGAGCCCTGTGTGATCCCAGACCCCAGGACCTTGGGATCATGACCTGAGCCGAAGGCAGATGCCCAACCAAGTGAGCCACCCAGGAGCTCCTGATGTACTATTCTTACATTCTCTTCATTTAATGTTTTTCAGAAATTACTTGAAACACTTTAGAGTCATTGTATGCCTTTAATAATATTTGAATATAGCTATCTTCTGCCTTGTGGTCTTTTTTTTTCCAGGCTAACTTGTCATCTCCTGTAGCTGGATGGTTAGTTATCATGATAATGGTTGGGTTTTGCTTGGTCAGCATTTGTTGTAAGAATGGGAAAAATTTACTGAATTTATACTTGGCTAATTAGAGTTTATAATAATTCTGACATGCTGACTTGAACTTTCTCTGTACTGTTTAAGGCAAAGAGAAAAGGATTTGCTTAGCTAATTAAAACTAAACAAAAAAAAACTAAACAAGAAGGAATGTATAATCTACTTGAGGCAAACCAATAACTGTTTTCAAGCATGTAAAAATTAACACAAACTAAGGATATGCCAATTAAAATTATTTTTTATTAATTAAAGCATTAATGGATTCTCTAAGGCACAACTTTTTTCTGCCTTCTTCCTTGGCATTTGTTGAGGTTGTTAGAAAAATAGAGACCCATTGGTATTTTTTTTAAGATTTTATTTATTTATTTGACAGAGAGAGATCACAAGCAGGCAGAGAGGCGGGCAGAGAGAGAGGGGGAAGCAGGCTCCCCGCTGAGCAGAGAGCCCACTGTAGGCTGGATCCCAGGACCCTGAGACCATGACCTGAGCTGAAGGCAGAGGCTTAACCCACTGAGCCACCCAGGCCTCCCCCCTTGGTATTTTTGAAGTTCTTTATTTATGATTCACAGTAAGAAATACATACTACATTGGTATCTGGTATAAATAATACGTAACTTGAACAAAAGTGGTAGAAAGCCATATTTAACCTTACCTTTTATCTCTGTTTTTTTTTCTCTTACATTTCAAATTTTTAAAAAGTGCTTCTTGGGACTGACTAAATTGATTTTACAAATTGATGAAGATCTGCCTGTGGTTTGAAAGAGGCCCTGTGCGGGCCCATGCACTGGAGTGCGGGAACTTTCTGTTGCCAGGGGCTAGCAGTGCCTGGCGTGAATCATGTGCTCAGGAGGTACTAATTGAATGAACTGGTTGGAAAGAGGAGTAAGAAATGAAATCGGAGCTATAAAAGGAGTAGATGTTTTTGGCAGTGAGGTTCTTAGATGAGTCAGCAGGGGCAAAGCACTTTGTCATATCACTGTTTGGTTTAAGAGTGCTTATTTTCAAGTAACGGAAACCAGCTTGGAGCTTATGCAGAGAAGGACATATCAAAAGGCTCGGGGTGTCTGACAAAACTGAAGAGCAGGGGTGCATCTTGTGAGCTGGGAAGGGAAATGGGGGTCCAGAGAGCCTTTAAGAACCCAGGCACGTTATCCTACTCTTTTTCATCCCTGCTTCTCTCTGTATGGCTCTCCCCCCCACCCCTGGCCCACCAGAATGGTTTCCTCTGATGTTCAGTTCATGTGACAATTTATGTCCAAAGCTCTTGATTTTATATTTTTGTCCAGGTTTCAGTACAGCACGTGACTTGTATATGGTGGAATTAGTAAATTATTAATCTTTTGATAATATTAGGTATTAAAAATCCCAGGTAGTGTTAGGATGAGATCTCCTCTGTCATCCGGCTCTAAGGTTTAGCGTTTCTAATGGCCTTGTTTCACCTTTAGGGTCATATGAATACATTGTTTGCATGCATTCCTGGGTGATCATTGCTTGCAGAAGTGTAAATTCAGCACACTTTTGCAGCATTCATTACTAGGTGAGGTGGATAGGATGGTTACAAAGATAAATACAGTATATTGAGAATGGTTTTGCCCTTTGAAGGTTATGGCCGGGTTCCAGCAAAGTGTATCAAGTCATGCATAAATGAGCTGTATTCATGATGTTCATTCAGAAGTAGTCTTTAGTCTTTCTATACCCAGTTTCCGTGCCCTGTTTGTCACATTGACCTGTGTCCTTCTCATATGGGATGAAGACCTGCTTTGACCCTTCTTTGATTTTTGGTTCGCTATTTGTATTCTACCTGTGGGCTCCAGCCTTTATTTCAGCATCCGTCCTTGTAGCCTGATCCAGGGGCCCTCATAGCTGTGAACTGGCCACAAGGTGTCTTCTGGCATCCTGCACCCCTCTTGAACCCAAGTCAGAAAAACAAGAGAGCTGTACCAGAAGATATGGTTCTTCTCTGCAGGAAACACAGACTGATGGAAAAGAGAAAACCACACATTTTTAAAAAAAGATTTCACTTATTTATTTGACAGATCACAAGTAGGCAGAGAGGCAGGCAGAGAGAGAGGAGGAAGCAGGCTCCCCACTGAGCAGAGAGCCCGATGCAGGGCTCGATCTCAGGACCCTGATATCCTGACCTGAGCCGAAGGCAGAGGCTTAACCCACTGAGCCACCCAGGTGCCCTGAAAACCACAAATTTTTAACAAAATATATTATTTATGTATTTATTTTAGAGAGGGGGGATGGGAGGGACAGGAGTTGAGATCTGAGCGTAAACCCCATGTGAGGTTTGACGTCGTGACCCTGAGATCATGACCTGAGCCAGTATCAGGAGTTGGACACTTAACTGATGGAGCCACCTAGCTGCCCCAGATCACAAATGTTTTTAATAACCATCATAACCATAACATTATAACAATCATAACTCAAGTTTGAACTGGGTACCGTGGGATTATTTATGCCAATGCCTGTCACATGGTAGGGCCTCTAGAAAAACTCTGGGAAAGAATCAGTAAATGCATGAGGGTGTTCCTCTGCTATAGCCTCAATGAAGAGGTAACATTTGAGCAGGCTCTGACAATATGGGTGCGTGTGGATAATGAGTTGGGCATTTTTCTGTAGGAACAGCTTGTGTTCAGGAACCAAGTTGTGGACTGATAGAGAGCAGTTGAGTGTGAATCTGGTGTTTTTCTGTTGGGAGGATACCTGAAGGGGCTTTCATTAGAGCAGGTGGAGGAGGGCCTCATAGGCCGTGGTAGAGAATTTGACTTCATTTCTTGAGCGCTACCTGAGAATTTCCCAGGAAGGAGTAATAGGGGGAGATTGGTTCTTTTTACAGGTAACTTTGTGGTCAGTCTCAGCCCAGAGTGGCAAGAAATGGGCCATGTGGACATGAATTAAGATGCTCTTTTAAAAGTCTAGGCAAAGATGATGGAAGTTCTTTGCAAAGGCTGTAGCATTGAGGGTGAAAAGAGCTTAAGTTGGGGGGAGATAGACTTTTCAGGACTGTTGTTTGGCTTTAAGGCAGGGTCAGATTTAATCAGTCTGGTCCATTCAGTGTATGGAGTGGAGGCTAATAAAGCTGAGCCTTAGGTACACTGTCCCCTTCTTCTGTGTCCTTCATGACTCTCCTCCTGTGTCTACGTGGTTAATCATTCCTTAGCCTTGTCTCCAGTTTTCCAGTCTTGTAGTTACTTCTTAAACCTGACTGTAGAAATTTGGTTGGTCTCTTTGGCTTTTGGTTATCATTCACACTTGGACCATCAGGTGTGGATGCTTTGGATGCTAAAATGAAACAAACAGACAAAAAACAAGTGCCCAGTCTTATGGGGAAGATAGGCATATACACAGTTCCTATAAATTGTGATAAATGCTTCAATGGAGGCGTGGACGAATACTATGGAGGCTGAGAGGAAGGACTCTATAGTGCTCCTGAGGTCAGTTAAGGAAGAGAAGAGAAAAAGCTCTAGCTTAGTGCTGGTGGACAAGTAAGTCAGATAGGAGAGAATTTGAGGTGTCTGTGGGATATTTGGGTGGAAATGATCAGGAGAGGGTTGGAGCGATGGATGTGGAGGAGCAGCAGGTCTGGACCTTAACTGTGCATCAGGGAAGCTAAGCAACAACAAAACCAGGCCCCTGGGCTATGCATGGAGGCTTTGATTTGCTCCACCTGGGATTGGGACTCAGCTTGGTATGTTCTGAACCACTAAGGTGATGCTACTGTGCAGCCAGAGTTGACAGTCATTTTAATTCAGGGCGGAGGTTTTCTTGGAGATGGTGAAGTGTAGTGATAGCTGAAGCCTTCGATATGGATCAGTTTGGGAACAGAAGAAGTAGAAGAGAAAAGAACCAGACAAAACCCTAATTAGGGAATGCCAACATTGTGGTTTGCGGCAAGGATGTGCTGGCCAGGGAGAACCCGGGAGCACAATCCTTAAGTCTTAATTGCATCCTTTTAAAATTTAGGGTGTTGACGTACATTTTGCATAACTTCTTTCTTACGATTCAGAGTGGGTTGTGTATCAGTATACCTTAATGCCCGATTCACATATATTTTGTTGATTGACATACTGATGCAACTGATAAAATTAATCCTTTTATCACTGATGTGGAAAATCATGACCTTTAATCCTTATCAGCAGCAAATACCTATATCTGCCTCCAAGTTTACTTAGAAGAAGAATGCATGAAAGTAACAATTTCCAAGAATCCATTTTATTTTCTGAATTCAAAGTCACCTGTCATTTTTGCCATAAATTCTTTGAGGCATGAAATAGCCTGCCAGTTGTCTATTGCTCTCAGAGTTAATGAATGGTTATCAATTTATCATGGGTAATAACCTAGCTGCAAATTGTAAAGAAGGCATTCTATCACTTCCTAGCATTTTTGCCTCAAGGCTGTATCTGCCTTTTCTATAGGATTTGGAGGCTCAGTCTCCCTAAAGCTTTTAACGGAGCACATTTCTTCCTTGGAAACCTCTTTACACTTTGTAATACTGCAGTGAAATATTAGCTGGTAATACCTTGCTCTGTGTGATAGACTTTGTGTAAATAAAATTTCTTGGTGTAGGATGCCATAGTTTTATATTGAACCAATACAGCATTTTAGTTTGAGAGATATTTAATTTTTTATAACCGGTTCATTATTCTTTTCAGTCCTTAGAAGTAAACTGTTGCGGTATTCTAGCTCTCCAGCTTTTTTGGTTACATAGTTAATGATTGGAGAAACAGAACAGTTTTAAGGAACCTTACTTCTTAAAGTTACTCCTTTTTCTTTTTCTCAACAAAGAGAAGAACTCTGTAACACGAGCTCTTCCAAGTCAAGTGTTTGGACTTGGCTGTATTCTGGGTGGCGCAGTTGGTTGGGCGGCTGCCTTCGGCTCAGGTCATGATCCCAGGGTCCTGGGATCGAGTCCCACATCGGGCTCCTTGCTCGGCGGGGAGCCTGCTTCTCCCTCTGTCTCTGTCTGCCTGTGCTCTCTCTCTCTCTCTCTCTCTCTGACAAATAGATAAATAAAATCTTTAAAAAAAACAAAAAAAAACCCAAAACAAAACAGCGGCAACAACAAACCGGGTCCATGACTTATTCAACTTCACATTTCAGGCCCTGAGCATAGTATAATTCTGTAAATTCTGTTGAGTTTCATTAATGCGACCTGTCACCTTACTTTCCAAGTCGTAAGTTTGTGGTATGGTGAAGGGTCCTATACTAAGGAATGGGAGGACATTGATTTAACCCTGTATGTGGCTTTTATCCTTGAAGTATAAATAGGACCACAAAAATAACTGTGTTTCTTTTCAGTTACAGATTTACGAATTTCGGTCCCATTTCTTTCATTGTTAAAGTTCCTTCAGAACTTGCCTCTGGCCTGGTTGCTTTATGTAACAATTCTTTGTGTATTTTTATCTGTTTCATTTTGACTCCTTCAAAGGAGCTTGCACAGTGGCTTGTGTGTAGCAGTGATTAATGTAGTTAGTGACTTTGCTTTAAGGAAGCAGGAGAATAAACATTGCTGAGATTTCTTTGAGGTTTTAGTGTGTTCAGTAATCTGATCCGTTTTATTATTGCTGTAGGTTATTTACTTCTATAGGTTATTTACTTGCTATAGGTTATTACTATTGCTGTAGGTTATTTAAGGAGCTCCAAATCCTTTCAGCTTCTAAAAGTGGGAGGAAATGAAATTCTGCTCTCATTGACTCCTCTTTGTGTTCTTATTCCTAAAACATGTATGGGAAAGCAGAGAGAGAACTAATATTAATAGTTTGTTTTATTTATTTCATGTATTGCTTTATGTTCTTTTTATGTGTTTATTCTATCTCCCCAATCATATAATCTATATTTTCTTTGATAGAGCCAGATCGTAAATTCATTATAACTGCCGGGAGAGTTGTGCACATAGTAGGAACTGCATTAATTGTTGGTTGGTTGCTCAGCTGACTGATGAGTTATGGGGCTCACCTTGACAATGAAAACATCGAGCCCTATAAAAATGCACAACAGTTGTTCTGTGGATGCATATCTGCCCTATAGAAATATTTCCTAGAAAGATTTGCAGTTTCCCTTCTTAACTCATTTCATAGCTGAATGATCCTTACTTTTCAGGGAGCATATCCCTGTATATTTATTCAGGATTTCTCCTTTTGCAGTGTGAACAGTTTCCTCAGGACATAATGTGAGTCAGCTGGTCCCGAAGCAGCTGTCTTCGTTGGGCACTTACTGCTCACCTTTAGTCGCGGTCCTTGACTAGAGTAGGAGCCAATGAGAAGATCCACTTCTACCTTTGCATTTTCCCCCCTCCTTCTCATGTTCAGAAAGCTGGTGCTTATTCAGGTAGTAAAAATGTGGACTGTTAGATGAACACAGTTGAAGTTTACTAATAATTTGCCAAAAGCTACTACTCTCTATTCTGTCCGTGGTGGGCATGTGACTAGTGGTGACACAAGGGATTACATTTGTTGAGGGTTGACCTAATTTGGGGATCAGCAGATTGCTTGATAAAGCTCACCTGCTTTCTTTTGCTTTTTAGGATTGGTTTGCTTCCTGCTCTTGCAACTTCGGTGCGTGGGAGCCCTTTGAGCCTTTTTTTTTTTTGGCGCGATTTTATGTATTTATTTTAGAGAGTGTTGTCGGGGGGAGGGAAGGGGGACAAGGAGACACCACTCTGAGAATGGAGCCCCATGTGGGGCTTGATCCCACAACCCTGATATGGCCTGAGCCTAAACCAGGAAGGAGTTAGATGGCCCAACTGACTGAGCCACCAGGTGACACCCTTTGAACCTTTTGAATATCTCACTTCCTATAAATTTGGAGTTCATATTCACAATTGCAAATTTTTATTCAAATAGGAGCTGCATTATATTTATTGGTAAACTAACAGAGATGTAAAGTTTTATTCAAATAGAAGCTGTAGGTTTTTTTTTTTTAATTTCCAGTTAGCTTTCTTTGTCACTAGCATAAATGGCATCTTTATTATAAATATATTGTCTCAGTTTTTATTGTTAATGTATCAAAATACTATTGATTATTTACTTGATTGTTATAATCAGCCACTACTAAATTCTCATTTCTAACAGTATTTTGGCTTTTCCTCCCTTGGGTTTTCTAGTTACAGTCGTAACATCTGGATGTATGGATACTTTTGCCTTCTCCTTAACCAGTATAGAGATTCGTAGAGCATATTGGTGGAGAGCTTAGGTTCTGGAACCACTCCCGCTTGGGTTTTAATCCCACCTTCACCAGCTTCCTGGCTGCATAACTTTAGTCAAGTTACTATCTATGTGCCTCCATCAATGTCCACATCTGTAGAATGGGATCATAATAGTATACTCTGTAGGATTGCTATGAAGATTATATGAATTAAATTATTTAATATATGTAAAGTGCTTGAAACAGTGTGACACATAGTAAGCACCAGAAAAATGTTTGATAAATAAAAAACATCTTTTTTCCCCTTGTGTTGGCTAATACTTCTAGATGAAAGTTAAAAAATGATGGTGAGCTTTCTTTATTCCGTCTAGGCTTCAACAGAAATGCCTCTGATGCTTCATTATTTTAGTGTTTCAGTCGTGCTTCCATGAAACATTAGGAAGTTTTGGACTGATATAAAATTTTGCATTTTTCAACTATATTAAAGAAATGGTCATCTGTTGCTATTTGCCAAGGGTTAAAAATCAGGAATCATTTAAAATTTTTATTTTATGCTTTTTGGCCTACACTGAGATGGTCATCAACTTTTCTTTTTCTATCTATATGGTTATTTACGTGAGTAAAGTTCCTAGTATTCAACTGTTCTTACATCAGTGGAATGAATATATTGTACTCATAGCTTAGCTTTCATTTAGAGCACTTCTGAGTTCTTTTTGGTATTATTTTGAAAGTTTTTGCATTCAGTATTCATAAGTGAGATCTGACAGTAATTTTTAATCTGTCCTTTGTCAGGTTTTGGTGTCAGTGTGATGCTGTAATATTTGAACACTTCTCTTTATATGCTAGAGAAGTTTAAAGATTTATTTATTTATTTGTTTGTTTATTTAGAGAGACAGAGAGAGCATGAGTCAGGGGTGGGGAAAAGGGAGAGTCAGAGGGACAGCCAGACTCCTTGCTGAACAGGCAGCCTGATGCAAGGCTTGATCCCAGGACCCTGAGATCATGACCTGACCCTTAACTGACTGAGCTGCTCAGGCGCCCCTAGAAAAGTTTAAATTGATTATTTCTTCTTTATTTTTTATTATTTTTTAAAAGATTTTATTTATTTTGGAGAGAGAGCATGTGTACTGCACAAGTGGGGAGAGGGGCAGAGGAAGAGGGAGAGAATCTCAGGCAGACAGCCTGCTGAGCTGGAGGCAGAGACTGTTCTTAGGGATGTGAGTGTGTGAGGGAGGTGAGTGGGTGGGCAAGGAGCAGGGGGACTCAATCTCACAAGATCATCCCCTAAGTGGAAACCAAGAGTAGGCCGCTCAACCAACTAAGCCACCCAGGCAGCCCTTCTTTTTTTAAAATTAAGTGTTGGGACGCGTGGGTGGCTTAGTCGGTTAAGCGTCGGGTTGGGTCATGATCCCAGGGTCCTGGGATTGAGTCCCACATCAGGCTTCCTACTCAGTGGGGAGCCTGCTTCTCCCTCTCTCCTCTCTCTCTCTCTTTCTGACAAATAAATAAATAAAATCTTTAAAAAAGTCTTTAAAAAAGAGTGTTAAATTAGGAAAGGAGCTAAAAGATTTAGTCTAGCTATCTTAATTTTTTTTTAGATTTTATTTATTTATTTGAGAGAGAGTGAAAGTGATCACAGAGGGAGAGGGATCCCAGAGGCCGAGGGAGAAGCTGACTCACTTCTTGAGCAGTGAGCCCGATCGATGTAGGGCTTGATCCCAGGACCCTGAGATCATGACCTGAGCTGAAGGCAGATGCTTAACCGACTGAGCCATCCCTACCTGTCTTAATTTTATAATTGAAGAAACAGTAGCAGGGTGCCTGGGTGGCTTAGTTGGTTGAGTGTCTATGTTTGGCCCAGGTCGTGATTTCAGGGTCCTGGGATTGAGCCCCACACCCCGCTCTCTGCTCACTGGGGAGTCTGCTTCTCTCTCTCTTTCCACACTCTCCACCAAGTGAATAAAATCTTTAAAAAAAAAAAAAAAAGAAAAAGTAACAGTGACTTGTATATAGCTACTTAATGGTATAGCTCCTTGGAGGTTAGGTTTGGGCTTGTGTCGTGGGGGAAGTAACATTTATTGAACATTTACTTAGGTGTTTAAAAACAATATCATGGGGTTCTTGGGTGGCTCAGTCATTAAGCATCTGCCTTTGGCTTAGGTCATGATCCTAGGGTCCCGGGATTGATCCTAGGGTCCCTGCTCTGCAGGAAGCCTGCTTCTCCCTTTCCCACTCCCCCTGCTTGTGTTCCCTCTCTCACTGTCAAATAAATAAAATCTTTTTAAAAAATAAAAATAAAAACAATATCATACTTCTGATATATGCATTAGATGTAGGTTTGCTTATTTGAAATCTAAAGTCAGAATATAAAATCTTTTTGACTTAAAAAAATTGATTTTTTTTTCCAATGAACAATTTTAGTTTCATTGCAAAACTGACTGGAAAGTACAGTTTCCAAATACCACCTGCCGGAACACCATCGACATCCCCCACCAGAGTAGTGCATTTGTTAGTTGATGAGCTCACAGGGGCACATCATTATCACGCAAAGTCTGTACTTTACATTGGGGTTCACTCCTGGTGTTGGTTGCATATTCTGTGGGTCTGAACAAATGTCTGATGACCTGTATCTTCCAGTAGAGTATCACACAGAATAGTTTCACTGCCCTAAAAATCTTGTGCTCTGTCTGTACATCCCTCACTTCCCCTTATCCTTTGGTCAACCACTGATATTTTTACTGTTTCCATAATTTTGCCTTTTCCACAATGTCATACAGTTGGAATCCTATATTGCGTAGGCTTTTCAGATTGGCTTCTTTTACTTAGCAATATGATTTGAATTCCTTTATGTCTTTTCATGGGTGGATAGCTCGTTTTTTTTGTTTGTTTGGTTTTTTATTTTTATTTTTTTTAAAGATTTTATTTACTTGAGAGAGAATGAGAGAGAGCGAGCATGAGAGGGGGAAGGTCAGAGGGAGAAGCAGAGCCCCCTCAGCTGAGCAGGGAGCCCCATGTAGGACTCATCCTGGGACTCCATGATCGTGACCTGAGCTGAAGGCAGTCGCTCAACTAACTGGGCCATCCAGGTGCCCTGTTTTATTTTTTTAATTGCTGAATTATATTCCATTGTCTGGATAAAATTCTAATGGTTTTGGATGGCTGAATGTCTTTCTTAAAGATCTTACCTCAGTCTCTTTTTAATCCCAGAATCTAGTTAGTCAGCTAACAAATATTTGTTGGAAGCCAACAAAGTATTTTCTCATTCTTGAAGGCTATGGTGATATAGCAGTGTTCAAAATAGACATGAGCTATGCCTGTCCTTATGGAACCAGGGATAATTTCTAGAACCTAACAGGTGCCCTGAAGTGTATTTTTGCTCTTTGTTTTCAAGTTTGTTAGGTAATACAGATTTATTTCCACTAGGTGGTGGTAGAGTCATATAGCTGGGTTATTTTGCACCATAATTAAGTCACTAATTGTTTGCTTGTAAATACTGTTTTCGTTATAGTAAGTAAAATTTAAATCTGTTTATATTAATTCACTAGAATGTAATCACTAATTAAAATGAGAACTTTAAACACCTCTTGCAGAATGAATCCCAATAAGTAGAATTTCTCAAATTTTTAAGTTTGTGTTTGTTAAATAATGAAAATGTATTGAGATTTGGCTACATGGCACACTTCATGCTAATATTGGGGATTCGGAGTTGAATGATTCCTTTTTGTCTTTGATATGTTATAGTTTAATGAATGAGACAGACACGAAAAGAGATCCAGAACATGCTGTGAAATGTATACATGTTAAGTGTGCCATTAGATGAGCTTTGACAGGTGCATACACCTGTGTGTAACCCCGATCCTTCTGGAGTTACAGATCATTACCATTTGGGGTGCTGTTTTTAAGGGGCCTGTGCAGGCTGAGTAAGCAGAGGAAGCCAGTTGCATTAACTGACAGGGTCATCAGGTTTATGTATCTGTTCAAATTCAGCCCTCATGAGTCCTGGATGTACTTTGCTTCTGTCCTTGAGATTTTACATGAACTAGTTGTGGTGGTTTTCTTTCCCTTGTAGTCAAAACAGTACCTCCGTGCTAGAATGCCTACCCTTTACTTTTTGAGATGAGGGACTTGGTCCTCTACTCCTAATAACATAACTTAGAAAACAAAAAATAACTCCCAGACTTAATAGCAAAAGGTAATTGAGTCACAGGATTAAATGTTTCAGTGGTGAGAATCATAGCCTACGCAAAGGAGGTAACTTCATTGAGCACTTTGTTTCAGACACTATTCTTTGTGGTCATGATCTCTTTTTTAGGACAGTTCTAATAGCTGGTGCTTATTGTTCCCTGGGTTGGGCACATGAGTGAGGTAACTCATGTTCAAAGAGATTATAGAATTTACATAACATCACAGCTAAAGGAGTAAGATTTTGTAAGCCAAGTTTCTCTGGTTCTAAAGCAGGACATCCCCACCCCCAACTGTATCATGCTGTCTTGGAAAGAGTGTTTAAGTTACAGGGTGAAGAACATCGGGGCACCTGGGGGGCTCAGTGGTTTAAGCCTCTGCCTTCAGCTCAGGTCATGATCTCAGGCTTCTGGGATCAAGCTCCACATCAGGCTCTCTGCTCAACAGGGAGCTTGCTTCCCCCCTACCCCCACCCCCCCGCCTGCCTCTCTGCCTACTGTATTTATTTATTTATGACAGACAGAGATCACAAATAGGCAGAGAGCCAGGCGGGGGGGGAGGGGGAGCAGGCTCCCTGCTGAGCAGAGAACCCCATGTGGGACTCGATCCCAGGACCCTGAGACCATGACCTGAGCTGAAGGCAGAGGCTTAACCCACTGAGCCACCCAGGTTCCCCTATATTCAAATATATTTTATTTTCTTGGGGTAATGACAGTTTGACTTTTGGACAGGGAAGAGTAAAGGAAGAAGAGAGGATCTTTTCTTGAACATCTCTTTTATCCTCCACTCCGAGCATTGGTTCTTAGCGTGTTCTCAGGAGCAGCAGTCTCGCATCCTGTGGAGCTTGTTAGCAATGCAGGCAGTCAGCCCTCAACCCCAGACCCCCTGAATTTGAAACTGTGAGTGGGACCTGGCAGTTTATTTTTTCACAAGCCTTGCAGGTGGCTCTGATGCATGGTAAAGTAGGGAACCACTGCTTTCTCTCAAGAAATCCTAATAACCACAAGGCAGGTTAGACTACAGCCCTGTTTCGTGGTTAAGGAAATGAGGTGCAGGTTGGCAGCTTGCTCTGGTAAGTATGGGAAGTGATAGACGCAGGAGTGGAATCCAGGCCGGTGGGACCAAAAGGACCCATGCTCAGGTGAGCTTCTTGTTAGGTGCATCTTACACCATAAAAACCAACCAACCAAAGCAACAAAAACTGTATGAGTCTCCTAGAGCTGCTGTAATAAATTAATACAGATTTGGTGGCTTAAAGGAGAAATTCCTTCTCTCAGAGGCCTGGAGATCAGAAATTTGAAATCAGGGTGTTGGCAGGGCTTTCTCTAAAGGCTGTAGTGGGGACACCTGAGTGGCTCAGTCAGTTAAGCATCTGCCTTGGCTCAGGTCCTGATCCCAGGATCCTGGGACTGAGTCCCACATCTGGCTTCTTGCTTTGCAGGGAGCCTGCTTCTCCTTCTGCCTGCTGTTCCCCCTAATCATGCTGCCTTGCTCTCTGACAAATAAATAAATAAAATCTTAAAAAAAAAAAAAAAAAAAAGAGGGCGCCTGGGTGGCTCAGTTGGTTAAGCAACTGCCTTCGGCTCAGGTCATGATCCCAGAGTCCCGGGATCAAGTCCCGCATCGGGCTCCCAGCTCCACGGGGAGTCTGCTTCTCCCTCTGACCTTCTCCCCTCTCATGTTCTCTCTCTCTCTCTGAAATAAATAAATAAAATTAAAAAAAAAAAAAAAAAAGAGGCTGTAGTGGAGAATCCTTCCTTGAGTCTTCGGAGCTTCTGGTGGTCCCCTGCTCCTTGGGCTTCTTGGCTTGTAGTCACATGATTCCACGCTCTGTCTCTGCAGTCCCATGCTGTCTTCCTGTATGTCTTGTCTCTGAGTGTCCTCTCTGTGTGTTATTTTCTTATAAGGACACCATTCACTACATTTAGGATCCACCCATTGTAGTATGATCTCATTGTAACCAATGACATCTGCAGAACCCGTTTCCAAATAAGGTCATATTCCGGATGGACATGAATTTGGGGGGCATAGTATTCAGTGCATAGCACCTTATAGCAATGAGTAGAAAACTCACTAGACAACATACGAGGGTCTCTTTCTGGACAGTATTCTGTTTTATTGACATATATATTTATCCTTATATCAGTGCTGTGCTCCTGTCTTGGTTACTCTGTCTATAGTAAATCTTGACATCAGATACTATGAGTTGTCCACCTTTGTTCTTTGTGAAATTTGTTCTAGCTGTTTTAGGTCTTTGCTTTTCCATATAAATTATAGAACCAGTCTATTTCTATAAAACTGCCTACTGGAATTTTGATTGAGATTGTGTTGAATCTGTTGATCAATTTGATTTTTTAATATTTATTGGGTTTTCTGTAAATGTATTTAGGTCTGCTTTTCACAAGTGTTTAATGGTGGCTTGAGATGTTCCTTGGCTTATGGTTGCAGGTTCAGTCTTTCTCTCCATCTTCGTGTGGCCTACTCTCTGCATCTTCTTGTCTTCTGCCTCTTATTGGGACAGCCATTACTAGATTTAGGACCCAGCTAGGGAGTCTCAGATCATCTCTTCTTGAGATCTTTAACTTAATTACATCTGCAAATATCCATTTTCCAAGTAAGGCCGCATTCACAAGTTCCTGGGGTTAGGATGAGTTTGTATCTTCTTCTTCTTTTTTTTTTTTTTTAAGATTTTTATTTATTTATTTGACAGACAGAGATCACAAGTAGGCAGAGAGGCAGGCAGTGAGAGAGGAAGGGAAGCAGGCTCCCAGCTGAGCAGAGAGCCCAATACGGGGCTGGATCCCAGGACCCTGGGACCAGGACTCAAGCCGAAGGCAGAGGCTTTAACCCACTGGGCCACTCAGGTGTGCCGTGTTTGTATCTTTCTGAGGGCCACTCTTTGACCCACTACAAGAACCCATGCTCGGTCACCTGCTTGAAAAATTACTACTTTATGATAAAAAATGCAAAACAAATCTTGTTTATACATTGAGTACAGGAAAATGTTAGGGTCTACTCTTTACTGATTTTATTTCCTACCACTAGCCGCAGCTCACTAGACCCCAGCCACACTATCTTTTTGCTATTTGTGAAACTCTCCAGGCAGGGTTTTTTCCTGTTCTCATTGCCTGGGTTTTTCATCCTCCAGATGCTACAGGCTATTCCCTCAAATTCACTTGGGTCTCTGCCCAGTGTCATCAGAGGGGCTCTTTGTAAAATATCTATACTCTCTTATCATTCTTTTTTTTTATTTTTTATTTTTTTAAAGATTTTATTTATTAATTTGACAGAGAGAGAGATCACAAGCAGGCAGAGCAGCAGGTAGAGAGAAAGAGGAAGGGAAGCAGGCTCCCCACTGAGCAGAGAACCTGATGTGGGGCTCGATCCCAGGACCCTGAGATCATGACCCAAGCCGAAGGCAGAGGCCTAAACCACTGAGCCACCCAGGCGCCCCCTCTTTTATCATTCTTCACCACTATGCTGCTCTATTCCAAGCATTTAACACCATCTGATACATTACACAGTTTCTCTACTGTCTCCTTAAACTGTAACATAAGCTCCATGATCATAGGGTCTCTGTTGTTTATTAATATATCCCCAACACCAGGTGCCTGGGTGGCTCAGTGGGTTGAGGCCTCTGCCTTCGGCTCAGGTCATAATCCCAGGGTCCTGGGATCGAGGCTGGAGTCAGGCTCTCTGCTCAGCAGGGAGCCTGCTTCCCCCCGCCCCCCTCTCTGCCTCTCTGCCTACTTGTGATCTCTGTCAAATAAATAAATAAAATGTTAAAAAAATATATATCCCCAATACCTAAAAAGTATCTGGCACACGGCAAATATTTAGCAAATTATTTTGAATTAATTTAAATGAATGTGGGAGGGAAAAATAAAAGAAGACGAAAACAGAGGGAGACAAACCGTAAGAGATTCTTAATCATAGGAAAAAAGCTGAGGGTTGCTGGAAGGGGCGGGTGGGGAGATGGGGTAACTAGGTGATGGGCATTAACGAGGGCACATGATTAATGAGCACTGGGTGTTTTATACAACTGATGAATCACTGACTTCTACCTCTGAAACTAATAATACAATATATGTTAATTAAATTTATTTATTTATTTTAAGAGATTATTTATTTATTTGACAGAAATCACAAGCAGGCAGAGAGGCAGGCAGAGAGAGAGCTGGGGAAGCAGGCTCCCCACTGAGGAGAGAGCCCGATGTGGGGTTCGATCCCAGGACCCTGGGATCATGACCTGAGCTGAAGGCAGAGGCCTTAACCCACTGAGCCACCCAGGAGCCCCTGTTAATTAAATTTAAATAAATTTGAATGAGTGAGTGATTTTCTTTAGTTGAGAAATAACCTTTAAAGAAGGAGATGACTTTTTGTTTTTATTTTTTTTTTAAAGGTTTTATTTATTTGTTTGACAGAGAGACACAGCCAGAGAGGGAACACAAGCAGGGGAGTGGGAGAGGGAGAGGCAGGCTTCCCACTGAGCAGAGATCCCGATGTGGGACTCGATCCCAGGACCCTGGGATCATGACCTGAGCTGAAGGCAGATGCTTAATGACTGAGCCACCAGGGCCCCCCAGGAGATGACTTTAAGATTTTTTTTTTTAATTTATTTGACAGAGAGAGAGATCACAATAGGCAGAGAGGCAGGCAGAGAGAGAAGAGGAAGCAGGCTCCCCGATGAGCAGAGATCCTGATGTGGGGCTGGATCCCAGGACCCTGAGATCATGACCTGAGCGGAAGGCAGAGGCTTTAACCTACTGAGCCACCCAGGCACCCTTCAAGGCGATGACTTTAAAAAAAAAAAATCTGTTTATGTATTTGAAAGAGGGAGAGAACATGCACACACACACCTGTGTGGAAGGGATGGCCAGAGGGTGAGGGAAAGAGAATCCTAAGCCGACTCCCCAGTGAGCGCAGAGCCCGAGGGGTTGATCTTGCTACCCTGAGGTCATAGCCTGAGCCAAAATCCAGAAGTGGATGATCAGCTGACTGAGCCACCTGGGCACCCCAAAGGAGATGACTTTTTAAATCACATTATATTAAAACCCATGTTTTAGAAACAGCAGCTTAAAGAAGCTCCTAATTGTCAAATTTGGGACGATTCATTTTAATTTTTAAAATTTTTATGTATATATTTTAAAATTTGGGATAATTTAAATATCAAGAAAGAATAACAATTCTAATTGATAGTAATATTTTGAATAAGTAAAAATGTCTTGGTCTGTAGTGGTACGAAAGGGTAGTTGGTAGGGGAAGAAACAAAAAAAGGAAAGCTCTACCTTACAGAAGAATGCCTTCTCATAAGTAAACAATAGAAAATTACCACCTTGAGATATTCTTGTAAAATTGTTTCACTTGAGTCTAATCAATCCTATGCTGAACTTTAGGGTTTTAGGAAACACGGGGGATAGAGAAACAAGGTAAGTGGGCTCAAGAGAAAAAAAGTCACGTAAGTTCAAAATGCATGGCATTTAGTAAGACAATTTTTTGGAATGTTTCAAAAAGTCATTGCAAAAAAAGAGAGAAAGTGCGTGTGTGTGTGTGTGTGTGTGTGTGTGTGTGTGTGTGAAAAGGGTGGATTTTCTAGACTAAAGGAAATTGAAGAAATGTAGTTAACACTTGTGATGTATGAACTTAGATTCGATCCAGGTTGAAGGGGGAAGTTGTAAAACACATTCTTTCACCAATTGGAGACATTTGAACATGGATTGTATAGTGGATAATATTATGTAATCATTGTTTATGTTCTTGGGTGGGATAATAGTATGTGATCGTATCAGAGACATTATTCTTAGGAATCACATGCTGGAGGTTCTTGGGATGGTTGTGACATCTGCCGTTTTCAGATGGACTAGCAAAAGAACATACAGGTGTGTGGGTGGGGGGTAAATGGAGCCGATATGGCATATCGCTAACACATTCTGAGTCTGGGGAAAGGGTGTAGTAGTGACCATTGTATTTTTTCCGCCTCAACTTTTCTGTCTGAAAAAACTGAGAGGAAAATAAGGAAAACTGTTCTCTTAAAAAGCTTCATGTGAAAGAATAGTGTGCCCAACAAATCCAAGTGATGATTACTTGGTAGTTAATTCCCTGGAGGAGGTAAAGCTGCCTTTAACTGGGAAAGAGTGTAGAATGAGGAACTGACTAAGCGTGAAGCTGACCTGTCCACCGTGATTTATGATGTTTGAGAGTCTTTCTAGCTCTCTGTATGTGGGTGTATCTGTAGACTATAAGTCTGAAAAAGAAATATTGGAAAGACATTCATCCCTGTATTGGGAGAATCAATCTTAAAGACAGGTGAGACCACTTCAGGTATGTGGCCTGTGAGTCCGTGTCTGTCTGTCTCTTTTTCTGTGTGTGTCTGTCTGTCTCTCGGACATTTGTGTGAGGAACTACAGGGGTTAGGTGTGTTTGCAAATATCAGATATTTTTAGTATTTTTACCTTGTCACAAGCCTGACATTTTCCTCTGGCTTTTATAGCCAATAGTCAGCTTTTCCATTTTGAAGCAATCAGTTATGGTATTGATTTTAAGAAGTATTCTTTTTTCATACTTCATTTTGTCACTCAACTTTAAGGAACCTAAGTGGACAAAAAAGTTGGGTGCATGCTATAATTATTCTATCACCCACCCAATTTCTCAGAGAAAGGCAAAACATCACAGATTACTTTAAAATTAAATCTAGTTTCCAAAGGAAGTGATATAATGATAGTAGGGCATTTAACACTTAAATAGTTTTTATTTATAGGATTTGAGATTGCTTCTTGAAAACTATCTAACTTAAAATAGAGAAGTTGCTCTAAGTTATGGTGTGATAAAATTAGCTAGGATGCCATTTCTCAGTCACTGTGTTACTGCAATAATAGGAAATCCCTTTTAATAACGCAATGTCAGCAGATGCCTTGACTTACAAAGGTTCATAGAATTTGCCCCCATATGGTACTGGTCCAAATCATACATAAGCTTTCGTTGAAAATTTAGTAATAGGCAGAGATCCTGTTGCAAACTCAGAGAGCCAGCTTGAATGGGTTTATAAAAACAGCACTTTTTAGATAATATCTTTAATGTGAAAGTTCCATCTGCCAAGATTAGTGCATTTTCTCTCCCAGATCACAATATATTGGGTAACATTTTGATATTCTTTGGAGGATCATGCTCATTTATATAGTAAATTGTCCCACTGTGTTAGATAAATAGAATTAGTTCCAGAGTTGCCTATGAGATGACTGTGGTAACACATTATCTTATGGGTGTAGCACCGTGATGTCTTGATTCTCTGCTTACCTGCTCTTTGCTCCATTCGGTGATACAACTGTTTCAGTTTGTTCAGTCAGTGGGAAAATAAGGGACGATTTTGGGCTGTACTTCCACAATAGCACTGGGAAACTATGCCTTATCTTCTTCGCCTCTTCATTATTTGTTCTTTGTTTTTAGAGGAAATTGGTATAATTGAGTCTTGATTTACCTTAGTAAATGGGGAGGTAAAGTTTAAGAAAGAAACCAGTTGTAGCGAAGTTTGAAATGGAATGGAATTAACTGCTTGAGATTGTGAATGAACTTGATCTGTGGGGCAATTCGTTGGTTGTATATTCATGTTATTCAGTCTTTACAGATATCTAGCAAAGCCTTACTTTTTATGAGTTATTAAGGTACTTCCTTCATTTCTGGAATTTTTTTTTTTTTTTTTTGGACGTCCACTCAAAGCCAAAGCTCTAGGCACATTTCAGAAGTGAGAATGTTTGTAAAATTAAGTCTAGGTCATTCAGGCAAATTAAGTTCTTATCTGCACTAAGCTCTCCCAGACAAATGACTGGAAGTCACCTCCGTACTTACACAAATTAAATTCCTAATCTCTTGGTTGCAAAAGAGTATGTCTTAACACCTGTAGGGGTTTTCTGACTCAGCTCTCTTGAGTTCATTTTCTTTGTTGTTAACTGTGTCATATGCTATTAGACTCTGGACACCTTTAACAGTTTGAAATTCAGATAAAGATTTGTGCATGCCTTATAGCAGACTCTTCTTATTGCTGTTTATCCCTTAGGTGACTGACTAGTAAGAAGGGAAAATTTTTATATTCTTTCTAAACTGTTTTTTTTGGGGGGGAGGGGCTAAACTGTGTTCTGATTGGGATTAGATTCATGGAAAGCAATTTTAGAGACCTAGGACAGACTTGTAATTGAAAATAATATGTTTCCATTTTGTCAGAGTTGACTGTTAACAAGTTTTTTCTTACTCATAGCCTAAACTGCTGGCTCTTAGTATTTTACCTAGTGTTTACTATATGTTAGGTTTGGTGTTAATAAGTACTTCATGTTATGTCATCCAATCCTCACAATATTTCAGTGAAACAGTAAAATAAAATTGTTTACCACCACCGTCATCATCATGATGACATCTTTACCATCACTCATATATTTTTTTAAGATTTTATTTAGAGAGAGAAAGAGCATGCACGCGTGTGCATGCAAGCAAGTGGGGGAAGGGGCGGAGGGAGAGGAAGAGAGAGACTCTCTAGTGGATTCCATGCTGAACTTGGAGCCTGACTCGGGGCTCCATCTCACAACTCTGAGATCATGACCTGAGCTGAAACCAAGGTTTCAAGCATGAAACCTGAGCTCAACCGACTGAGCCACCCAGCCCCCACACTCATGTTTTATAGGTGAGGAAGCTGAGCCTTTAGGAAATAAAGGACGTACGTGACCTTTGTTATGTTTGTTATGTTGTTATGTTCCTTCTTGACCTAATGTGTTGAGCATTTTTATCAGGAATGTTGAATTTTGTCAAATGCTTTTTGTGCATCTACTGAGATGATTGTATGGTTTTTATCTTCCATTCTGTGAATGCGATATACCACATTTACTGGTATGTGTGTGTCGGTTATCATACTCGGTGAAAAGGTGAATTGTTGAAAAGCTTTTTCTCTAAAACTGTGGAGCTGACAACGGTGCCTGCTCTCACCACTCCTATTCACCATAGTACTGCAAGTCCCAGCCAGAGCAGTCAGGCAAGGAAAGAAACAAAAGGCATTTGAATCAGAAAGGAAGAAATAGAAGTATGTGTTTGTAGATGACATGATCTTCGATATAGGAAATCTGAAAGGCTCCACTAAATAACTGTTAGAATAGGTGAACTCAGTAGAGTTACAGAATACAGAATCTACTGTAATGTCTATCGTGGTGACTGTAGTGAACAGCACTGTATTGTGTATTTGAACGTTGCTAAGAGAATAGGTCTTATAAGTTTTCCCTCCTGAAAATACTGTAGTTATGTGAAGTGATGGATGTGTTGACCACCCTTACAGTGGTAATCGCGTCACTATATATATATGTCTGTATGCATCTCTCTCTATATATTAGATAGTTATGTTGTATACTTTAAACTTGCACAGTGTTACTTGTCAGTTATATCTCAGTAAGGCTCAAACAAAGGGGGATAAAGGAATTTATTCAAAGTCCCATAGCTCATAAGTGGTAGAAGTGGGTCTAGACCCTGTGTTTTATGCTTCCAGAGTCCATACCCTGTTCCCCTATAATACGTATTTATAGCTTTAACCAGGTTGCCCTGTATCTTGATTCAGCTTTCATATTTAGACGTTATTATGGGTATTTTCATAGTTTATGTTCCTTGGATTTCCAGTTTGAGTTCAGCTTTGGAGCTGTTTCTTAGGTTAGTATTTAAACTGGAATGTATTTGTACCTGGGGTTTCATGGAACTTTCCAAGGATTTTACATGCAAAAATGGTCTTAATGGTATTTAGATGCTTAGTGTACATACTTACTTTCCTAGAAAATTTTTTTAAAAGATTTTATTTATTTATTTATTCGGCAGAGATCACAAGTAGGCAGAGAGGCAGGCAGAGACGGGGGGGGGGGGGGGAAGCAGGCTCCCTGCTGAGCAGAGAGCCTGTGTGGGGCTGGATCCCAGGACCCTGGGATCATGACCTGAGCCGAAGGCAGAGGCTTTAACCCACTGAGCCACCCAGGTGCCCCCTAGAATTTGTTTTTTGAGAGCTCTTGTGGCTGGCTGATTCGCCTTTCTTAACTTTCCATTCACAGATTGCTTTTCTCCCATATGACAGTCATGCTTCTCATCTAGTATGAATTTTTCAATACTTGATTGTCCCAGGGAGCAGAGTCTTCTAGTTCTTCCAATAAAGGGATCATTTAAGAATCTTTGCTCCTGGGGTGCCTGGGTGGGTCAGTGGGTCAAGCCTCTGCCTTCGGCTCAGGTCATTATCTCAGGGTCCTGGGATTGAGCCCTGCATCGGGCAGGAAGCCTGCTTCCTCCTCTCTCTGCCTGCCTCACTGCCTACTTGTGATCTCTGTCTGTCAAATAAATAAATAAAATCTTAAAAAAAAAAAAAGAGTACAGGATTCTTTTAGGATGTGCAAAAGCAGAGGATGTGAAGCATGTGGTGTTAGATTTCTGTGCTCCCTCACCTAGCCCCGCCCCAGCAGATGGGGCATGTTGATTTTGAGGATCAAATGGAAAAGTATTAAAAAGAGCTCCTCATTCCTTGATAAAACCAGGAGAACTAATTAGTAAGAGGAAGTTGAGCAAACTTCTTATACCAAAACACGTATAGGTGAACTAAAATGTTAATGCAAGAAGTAAGAGAGTGAAAAACAAAATAACTATGAGGAATACACAAAACCCGGAAGGTTTTCATTTAAATAGGAATATTTTAAACAGTGGAGCTTCAAGTCTGGTGCTGGGTACATGGAACACCTTGGATGGAAAGTCGGTGGGCAAGAATCCTAGAGGATGCGGTGGGTAGCCTGAACTTAGGGGGAACATGTCGCAGGGGGCAGAGATGGAAAAGCTGATATTCTTTCCCAAGCCATTAGATTCCTACCTCAGTTTATCTCCGGTGATCATCCATTCATTCCCTTCTTGCCCTCCTCATCTCACAGAAACTTTGAGGGAGTAGAACCAGTGTTTGCCTTGACGGTTGTGCTTCGCCAATGAGCCAGCGCATGTATTCATTTGGAAGCCGAAGACGTCTGGCTTTGTCGAATATGCAGTTCAAAGAAAAACATTTTTTTTAAAATAAATAATCTTTTTTATTTATTTGACAGACAGAGATCACAAGTAGGCAGAGAAGCAGGCAGAGAGAGAGAGAGGGGAGCAGGCTCCCTGCTGAGCAGAGAGCCTGATATGGGGCTCGATCCCAGGACCCTGGGATCACAACCTGAGCCGAAGGCAGAGGCTTTAACCCACTGAGCCACCCAGGTGCCCCCAAAGAAAAACATTTTTAACTTAACCTCCAACTGGTTTCCAGTTCCACCTTAGTACATTTCTTTTTTAAAAAAGATTTTATTTATTTATTTGATAGATAAAGAGAGAGAGTACACAAGCAGGTAGAGCAGCAGGCAGAGGGAGAGGGGGAAGCAGGCTCACCACGAGCCCAATGTGCGACTCAATCCCAGGACCCTGGGATCATGACCCAAGCTGAAAGCAGACGTTTAACTGACTGATCCACTCAGACGCCCCTCAGTACATTTCTTTATCATAATATTGTCTTTCCTTTTCTCATTTTTTAAAAAGATTTTATTTATTTATTTGACAGACAGAGATCACAAGTAGGCAGAGAGGCAGGCAGAGAGAGAGAAGGAGATAGGCTCCCCATGGAGCAGAGAGCCCGATGTGGGGCTTGATCCCAGGACCCTGGGATCATGACCTGAGCCAAAGGCAGAGGCTTTAACCCACTGAGCCACCCAAGCACCCCTTTCCTTTTCTCATTTTTTATGTGGCTACTTTTACTCTGTTTCCCCCTTCTCACTAAATCTTTTCAATAGTCTTTTAATGAAAAATTTTCCTTAAGGGTCCATTTGTTTCATTACCTTTGCTTTAGCTCTAGTGGGTTCTTAGATTACCCCTTCAGTTTGATGAAAAGGTACCTCCTGGTATGACTCCACACCCCACTGTGCCCTCAGAGCACTTACATCCTATAGCACTTCCCTGTTGATACAGTACGTGGGGGTGTGTAGGTGGATGTGTAGATGGGATTACTCTGTCACTTGTAAGAGCCCTGAGAGTACATATAACCCGTGATTCTCTACGCTTTCCAGAGAGGCTGTCACATCGTAGGCATTTTCTGCTTGTTGACACAATGAATGGATATACGAACATCAAGTCATTAAAGAGAAAGTAGTGAGAAGAAAAGACTAATAATAGTATCAGGCCACACTTCCAGTGTGTTTATTATGCGCTGTAATGAGTGCTTTATGTACATTAATGTGTGCATGAACTGACAGAGCCCTCACAGCTGCTCTAGCGACTCTCACATCTTTTTTATCTTCTTAAGATTTTATTTATTTATTTATTTATTTATTTAGAGAGTGTGTGTGAGTGGGAGGGGCAGAGGGAGAGGAGAGAGGATTTCAAGCAGACTCTGCACTGAGCTTGGAGCCCAGTGCGGGGCTCGATCTCTCAACCCTGAGATCATGACCTGAGCCAAAATCAAGAGTTGGATGCTTAACAGACTGAGCCACCCAGGCAGCAGCAATGGACTTTCCACGGACTGGAGTCGTGAGAGTACCTGAACAATCAACTTTAACTCCCTGTGAAGTGAAAAATAAGGAAGCCTTTAGAGTCTATCTGACCTGCTCTAAGTGACATAATAGCATAGGCATTGTGGCCTCAGACTGTGGGCCCTCTCGATAGGCTCTGTGTTCAAATCCTGGTCCTGATTTTAAGCAGCTGTGTAGATTATTGGCCAAATGTGCCTTAATTTACTCATCTGCAAAATGGGGGTGACAGTAAAATGTAACTTATGTGATTGTCCGGGACACTAAAGGAGCTCTGTGTGCAATGTGCTGAGGCAATACCTAGCAAAAGTAAATTGTCCATAAGTGTTATGTATTATTTCATAAATGACTGTATTATCATTTTTACCTCACACAATGAAATGTTCTGAATGTCAGACTGCTGGCTATCTTCTTTACTTTTTCAGACAAGAAGTCTTTAGTGGGGGCACCTTGTTGCCTGAGTCATTTAAGTCTCTACGTTCAGCTCAGGTCACGATCCCAGGATCCTGGGATCGAGTCCCACATCGGGCTCCCTGCTCAGTGGGAAGCCTGCTTTCCCTCTCCCTCTGCCTCCTCCCCCTGACTCCTGCTGTCTTTCTTTCTTTCTCTCAAATAAATGAATAAAATCTTAAAAAAAAGTCAGCAAAAAATAAAGAAAAAGGTCAGCTTTAGGGGAGTGTGTTTTCTATATGAAAGAGAAGTTATTCAGACCATAAAATGTCACTGTTGTTAGTTTAGGGAAAAAGAGAAGCCAATCCTTGTCCTTGTATTAGTGCTTCTGTGAAGCCCCTAGAATGCTTTCCAACTTCTTACAGATTTAGAGTTCCAGTGATATCAGAAAAGAAGTGACTTGGCTATTTCTCAAGTAAAGATCATTAGTAGCAAGTAATATCAACTTGTTGTTTTTAAATGAGCCTCCATTTGCTCATCAGTGTAGTGAGCTGTGGGTACTTTTCTCACAGGATTCTGCTGAGGGCGAAATGGGATAATTTGGAATCATTGTATTCACAAATTCTGCAGCATTTCACAGACCATGTCTTGGCCCTTTAGGTGAAGTGACCTTGAAACAAAAAGATATTTTTGTACTTATGAATAAGTTAGTGTCCATGAATGAGATCTAAGAAAGGACCACCATAGAACGAATTATACTTAAAATAATTGCTCTTTAGATCTTCCTGTGGGTCTCCTCATGAACTCTTCCAAAGTCTTGGGGGAAAAGTTCCTCCTCATATGTCTGTAATACGAACATCATTGTGAAAGGCCAAGGGGAAAGGCACAAAACAGAGATTAAGGGTTACCTATTATTTGCTTTTGTATAATAAGACCAGATTGGAGGACCGAGGTTCACCCCACTCACAGGTGTGCATCACTGCCCATGGCCTTAAACCAAGCAACAGACAGAGATACCTTTACAACACATGGCAGAGAGGGCATTGTTCCATTCACGAAGGGATTTCTGCCTCTCTTAGGAAAGTACAAAGGAAGGGGCACACTAGGACATTCAGAAAAGTGGTCACAGATGAGAAAGTCCCAACCCTGTAATTATGAAAGGGATTTTGTGAACTTTTTTTCCTGAAAGCTCTTGATTCTGCTGCTGGTTATTTAAATTCCCTTCTGTACTCCATTAAAGTAGTCACACACGAGACTTCCCATTTTGGTCATGTGAAGGTCAAGATTCTCAGCTTCACCTTAAATATGTTTGCACACTTAATTTTGTTGTTGCACCTCCAAAGTCCTGTGTGTGTGTGTGTAGACATGTACTTGTTGATTTGAAGAGAGGGTTCCTACTTTTGTAGGTTCTGTCTGGAGAGATTTCTGTAAATTTGACTTTGTAATTAAAAAAAAAAAAAGGACTGGGGCACTTGCGTGACTTAGTTGGTTGAGAGTCTGCCTTTGGCTCGGGTCATGATCTCAGGGTCCTGAGATTGAACCCCACATCAGGCTCCCTGCTCAGCGGGAAGCCTGCTTTTCCCTCTTTCTACTGCTGCTGCTTGTGTTCCCTCTCTCCCTGTGTTTCTCTCTCAAATAAATAAATAAAAATCTTTAATAAAAAGAAAGAAACAAATAAAAACATATTTATCCGGCCTTAAGTATCAGTGAATTCCCCCTGTGAAAGAGGCCTCCTGTTTCTGGGTATATACCCCAGCCTTTTTGCCTGTAATTAGTGGGAGATGTTATTTTTTTGGTATTTTTCTTGACTTTTAATTACTTCAGTCTTAAATTTATGGACTTACTCATTGCAGTTTTCTGATAACTAGTGAAATAGAAGGATGGTTTCCAAACACGAGGGAGAAATATCCAGGGAGCCTTTCTTCTTGTGATGACAGTCGTCATTGTGAGGTTCTTCAGAATGTCCTATGACTAACAAAAATGAAGCGTAGCTTGATGTCTACAGAGCAGAAAGTGCTAGGTATTATTTAGAACTGCACAATCCAGTAGGATAGCCAGTAGACACTTGTGGTTATTTAAATTAATATAAACTTAAAAATTACGTATTTTAATTACATATCTACATATTAGGTGTTCAGCAGCCACATATGGCTAATGGCTTTTGTGTGGACAGTGTGGATATAGAATGTTTCCACCATTGCAGAAAGTTTTGTCCGTGCCCATCTATTGTATAACCTACATGAAGTGTGTCAGAACTGCTATGTGTCATTTGTGGACATGATTTGCTGAGTAAAACCGTGGAGCCAGAGAAGTTTTCTTTATATCTGAAGATAAAAATTTAGAGTTAGAAAATAAACACATCTGAAAAAACAAAACAAGGGGCACCTAGCTGGTTCAGTCGGAGGAGCATGCAACTCTTGATCTTGGGATCATTACTTCAAGACTCACTTTGGGTGTACAGATTTCTTAAAGATAAATTAATAAAACAAAACAAAATAACAGCAACAATATACTCTTCAAAAACACAAAACACCCATATGAGGGATTTGTTTATATATACATAAATTCTTTAAAAACTTTTTATTGAACCATTGTGTATAGATACAGTTTAATACATATACACTGTGAAACTGTATTACAGGTTGATGCATTTTTATAAACCAAACACCACAGTGTCACTGGCACCCCGCGTGGTGCCTTCTGTGTTGAAAGTGTTACAGAGCTCGCTTATTTATTTAGGAAAGTATTCTTACTTTTTTTTTTTTTTTTAAGATCTTATTTATTTGAGAGAGAGAGAGTTTACAAGTAGGCAGAGAGGCAGGCAGAGAGAGAGGGGGAAGCAGGCTCCCCGCTGAGCTGAGAGCCTGATGTGGGGCTCGATCCCCGGACCCTGAGATCATGACCTGAGCTGAAGGCAGAGGCTTAACCCACTGAGCCACCCAGGTGCCCCCTTACTTAAATATTAAATAATTTGAGACACCAGGTCATAAGAAAACCCCTGTTCAGTTTATGAAATAAAAATTAAATTTCGAAATGAAGTTGAATTGAGGTTGTGTTTCCAAACCTCTTATAGTATAAATACTATCTCCAGTGTGTGAAGCAACATTAGGCATGAATATTAGACATGGATGTAAGAAGCTATGTTTGTGAATTATGTATAGAAGCACTGTTTGTGAATGTTTGACCCAGGCTTTCTTTTTATTTAATCCCTCCTGTTCCCTGGCAGAGCACTTCAGTTTGGGAAACATAGGGATCACCAGTTCTTCTGTGAATTGCCAAAATTCCATTTCATGTGCACCAAGGAAGAAAAACCCACAGCCTCACCCTCAGATGTAGGATTACAGTAAATGTTTAACAAATGAATGTAGTAAGTTGGAGTGATTAGACTTTACCAAGAAAGAGTGCTGACTTCGGCGACACATAACACTAAACTGTCCTAAAAGGGGACAGTAAAAATACTAGTATTTTTTCCAGTCGTAAGGCAAAGTTTGGGGCTTTCAAACCATAGAAACTGGTTGGTTTCTAGACTCTTTGTTTTGTACTTATATATTTAACTCCAGAAATAAGAAAGCCGTAGGAAAATAATAGTCACATGAATATTTTTAATTTAGCAACTTATTTTATAGCTATTTCATGTAATCTTTAGATTTAACTTCTTATGGTCTAATAAATACATAATTTTTTAGTCCTCCTTACTGAAGAAGTTAATAAATAGATTGTTTTATACCTATGGATTTTGTTTTACTTTGTTTTCTATTATTTGAAGTATAGTTGACATATAACTAATTAGGTTTCAGGTGTACAACATAGTGATGCAACAATCATACACATTATGAAATGGTCACCATGATAAGTATGTTATAATATTCTTTTTTTTTTTAAAGATTTTATTTATTCATTTGACAGAGATCACAAGTAGGCAGAGGCAGGCGGGGGCGGGGGGGAAGTAGGCTCCCCACTGAGCAGAGAGCCCGATGTGGGGTTCAATCCCAGGACGCCAAGATCATGACCTGAGCCGAAGGCAGAAGCTTAACCCTCTGAGCCACCCAGGCGCCCCCTGTTATAATATTCTTGACTGTATTTCCTTTGCTATACTTTTCATCTTATTTATTGTTAATGGTCTGCAACAGAGATTTTTACCATCTATTGTAGACTTGTTTTTTTTAGATTTTTGGGGGGGGACTAGAAATCACAAAAATGTATTTCACATCTTGAGTTAGCACAAACACATACATGTTTATAATTGAAACCAGTAAATAACACTTTAGTAGCTGTGATGTGGTATATATTTTATCCCATTCATCTTTAATCTCTTGTTTAGTTCACTTAAAAAATGCCCTACTAAATTGATTTTACAACTCAGTAATGGGTTTCAGCTGGCAGTGTGAAAATCCTATTTTCATCCTGTATAGAAGCCCAAGTTTGGCAGTTGCTAATTAAGAAACCCTGCTTTCCTCCCTCTCCATGTGGAGCTGATGGTATGCCTGTTCCTTCATACAGCCTCTCTTGGCCATCAGCTTCATTTCTGTCCCTGTTAAATACATGAGTTCCTACTGCCTTTTGCTTCTTGTGGCCACTGTCTTCTAATCCTCCTTGACTTGTGCCCACTTAAAGCTTTGGCAGTGGTGTAAAGTGTGCCCACTCTCCTCTGTGACCAGGTGTTTTTGGGATCCAAGGTAAGGGCCATAATTCTTTTCAGGGTGGGTCTGCAACCTTCACCATCACTCCTTTCTCCATTTTTTTCTTTTACCCATTTAAAAAAAATGGAGATAAAATTCACACAACATGAAATTCACCACATTAACCATTTTGAAGTGTATGTTTGGATGTTTAGCATATTCGGTGTTGTGCAAGTATCACCGCTATGTAATTCCAGAACATATGTAGCACTTCAAAATGAAATGCTGTATCTCCCAGTTTTCTTCTCTGCTCCCCCCAGGCAACTACTAATCTGTTTTCTTTTTTCTGTGGACTTGCTTCTTCTGGACAATTTGTATCACTGAAATAATACAATATGTGTTCTTCTGTGATTGACTTCTTTCACTTAGCCTAATGTTTTTTCAAGATTCATATGACCATGTTATAGCATTTGTTAGTACTTAATTCCTTTTTTTAAAAAAGCTGAGCTATAATTGACATATAACATTATATTAGTTTCAGACATACAATATAATGATTTGCAATTTTGTGTATATTATGAGTTCACTCCTTTTTATGGCCAAGTAATACTCCATTGTATGGATATGCCACTGCATTTTGTTTATCCATCCATCAGTTGATGGGCTTCTACCAGTTTCTGACTATTGTGAGTAATTTTGTTTAGAACATTTGTGAACAAGAGTTTATGTGGATATATTTTTATTTCTCTTAGGGGGTGTGTGTGTGTGTGTTTGGAAGTGGAACTGGGTCATATAGTAACTCTGTTTATTTTGAGGATTGACCAAACTGCTTTCCACAATGACGGCACTGTATCACACAGGAGTGTACAAGGGTTTCAATTTGTCTACATCCTCAACAACACTTATTTCCATTTGTTTTAAAGTTATTATAGCCATTCTAGTGGGTATGGATTGATATCTCATTTTGGTTTTATTTGTGTTTCTTTAATGATAAATTATATTAAGCCTTTTTTTATGTGCTTATTGGCCATTTTATATCTTCTTTGAAGTAACATTCAAATCCTTTGCCCATTTTTTAATTGAGTTACTTGTCTCTTTAATGTTGACTTGAAAGAGTTCTTTATATAATCTGGATATTACTTCTTTATCAGATATGTGATTTTTCAAGTATTTTCTCCCTTTTTGTGTGTTGTCTTTTCACTTTCTTGATAGTGTCCTTTGATGCACAAAAGTTCTTAATTTTGATGAAGTCCAGCTTATCTGTCTTTTTCTTTTGTTATTTGTGCGTTTGGTGTCATATTTAGGAAACTGTTATGTAATGCAGGGTCATTAAGATTTATACCATCTTTTATTTCCAGGAGTCTTAGTGCCTCCATTTAATTCTTTGATTTATTTTAAGTTAATTTTTATATCTAGGGTAAAGTGGGGGTTCATCTTCATTCTTTTGGCTGAGTATATGCAGTTGTCTCAGTACCATTTATTGAAAAGACTTTTATCCTCTCCAGTGCATCTTTTTTGAGATCTATCTATACTTCTGTATATAGGAAGGAGAATCATAATTATTTGTAGATTCATTCACTGATTCAGTAACATTGGATCCATTAATATTTCTTTCCTTTTTTTCCTTAAACAACTTTATTTAAGTGTCATTTAAATACATGAAATTCACACATTTTACGTATACAATTCAACTATCGTGAGAGGAGACAGAAGGTAAAGAACCAGACCCCATTCTAGAATGCTCTGATGTCTATCAAAGGTCCTAATTGTAGGTATGCACATAAGCATTTGACTCCGTAGACAAAAAGTGCTTCTGTCCTAAAACAAATGTGCCACATAATTTATCTTCACGGAATTTCAAGATTGTTCCCAAAGTGAAGATATAGGACAGGGCTTCTAGGTTTTTACATAAAAGAAAGTCTAGGGAAACTTGTGAGTTGTTGACCAGTACCAGGATTTCTCTGGGCCTGAGTGAGCTACATTTTTCATGTCTTGCTCCAGCTGTCTCTCATCATTCACCCATAAGCTTGTGCTTATAAAGTCCTCTCCATGGTTGAAAATTCATTTACTTTTGTGGTTTTATAATAGAAATCTGATCATGTATTTGCAGGAAGAAATTTATAAATAAAGAGTAATTTACTGACTTGATTTTATTTTCCCACTGTTGACATTGTTTGTATTTTGGCAAAAAGGAGTTGGATCACATATAGAAAAGTTCCCTCTGAACATTTGCCAGAATCAGTTTACTGTCATTTCTAGTTAAAAAGGTTTTCTTTTTTCAAACTTAACATATACCTCCTTTTTGCATAGCAGATGGGAAAGATCAGTGAGCTGCTACAGAGAATTACAGGTTTTTTTTTTCTTTTTCTCCATTTGATCTTTGATCTTAAGACAGCTTTTAACCCTGTAGTAATCTCCTGAGAGATTTGAGGAAATATTTTGTAAAACAAAATTATGGGGACTATGAATATATAATTGTTGCTCTCAAAGCATTCTGTCAAATGGAAAGTAAATGCTTTTAAGAAATCATTATCAGCTGTTCTGTGTTTTTTATTAGGCTGAGTTCTCAATGTAGTTTATTTCAAGCTATATTATTGCAATTTAAGTTTTGAATTTATTGTTAGGGAAATAATGAGACTTTTCTTGATATATCAACAGTTGGAAAGAAATCACATTAATGAACAGCCAAAACTCTTTAATTAGGTTTTAAGACTAAAAACTATATTAGAGTATTTTAATTCAGAATGTGAAATGTTGCTTTTATGTTGACTTTTCAATAAACTTTAAATTTGGTTTCATAGTGTTATACTTTAGCAAAGAAGTTCAGGCATTAATAAAAGCAAAATTGTGATGCAGAAAAAGCATGGCTTTTACCCTTAAAACATAACAAAACAAAACAGGCTGGACAATTGTACGTTTATTATTTTTTGGAATCCTTCAGAGAGTTTAAGTTATAGGGAGCCAACTAGCTTGAAGTTAAAGGAGAAACAGATGCCTTCAGCGTGAGACAGGAGTACTTTCTTATCTGGACAGATACTGCTGGGCACTGGTAGTATTTTAGCTAGAGCAGTTAAAGAAACGATAGGTGCAGAATGAGGGCGGCCAAGAAAATGTGAAATCTGGGAGGCTGAACATATAGGGAGAGTTTATATCCACCTGCCGGCTTTTTCTCTATGAACTCTACCACATATTCCCAAAAAGGATAGGGGAGATTCCTAAAAAAGTGTCCTTTGGTAGTGCAGAGCTTGGGGAGAACAGCAGCTGCTACAGATGGAGCAAGAATTTCTGTCAGGACCCTCCTTCTCTATCTTCTTTACCTTCTACTGAATGAAATTAAGGGGGAAAACAAACAAAAGTAATAAAATAAATAAAAATCACTGTTGCCTTTAGGGCACTGGTAAAATCCCATTCTCATCTGGAGTTTGGGAAGAGAATCAAACCTGTGGATGGCATGTTGAGTCCAGAACCACAACTAGATAAGGGGTAGGAGCAACGAAAAAGCTCTAAGACCCAAGGATTCAGTGACTGTCTAAGATTGATGCTTAATCAGAACACTAGAAAATCCCTCTTCCTATTTTCTTTTACCACAGTGGTAAATCAGGTAACAAGTAACAGTGGACTGTCTCTGGGAGAGCAATCAGACCATGTGGCAGAGCTGAAAGTATGGCAGACAAAAGTAACCTTGGCAAACCAATCCTCATTCTAAACACAAGTTACCAGTAGACAAATTTAAAGACTGGTATGGGGAGGGTAACCATATCTGAAATAAACCTCAAACCCAACCTGACTTCTGACTAGACGAACTTAAACCCCACCCTTAAGGCATAGCAAAACAAAAGGTGTGTCCGTTTCAAGGCATAAAAATTATCTTAGTCCCTCCTCTTCATAAGATACTCCAACTTCCAACAAGAATCAGAAGGCCTGCAAAAAGGCAGCACTAGTACCTACAACACTGTCAAGAGACAAAGCAATCAACAGAATCAGATTCAGACATGACACAAATACTGGAACTGTCTGATAGAGAATTTAAAGTAACTGTAATTACTATATTGAAAGCTCTAATGAAAAAATTAAATGGGTGGTTTTAGCAGAAAGGTAGAAATTACAACACAAGAAAGAATAAGATTACTACAAGTGAGAAAAAGCAGAAATGACCATTATCTTTGCTGTACTTATGTGTAGTTCTGACACCACCAAGGAAAGAATCCATGAACTTGAGAATAGGTGAATAGAAATAACTGATGGGGTGCCTGGGTGGCTCAGTTGTTTGGGCGTCTGACTCTTGATTTCAGCTCAGGTCATGGTCTCGAGGTTGTAGGATTGAGCCCTGTGTTGGGCCATAGGTTGTGTGAGGAATTGTCTCTCTCCTTCTCCCTCTGCCTCTCTCCTGCTTGCGTGCTCTCTCTCTTTAAAAAAAAAAAAAAAGTAGGGAAAAACACAAAGCAGAGCAGTGTCTAAGAACTATGGAATAATATTGGCATGTCTAACATAAACACAATCGGAATACTAAAACCACTAAAACAATTAAACTGGAAAAGGCAAAACAGATCAGGGGTTGCAAGATTTGGAGATTGGGAAGGGGTTGATTCCCCAGGGCAACATGAGGAATTTTTTTGGGTAATGAACTATTCTGTAATATGAGGTATGTAGGAGTGCTGACAACACTGACTCCCATCTCTGGCCTTCTGTCTTGTTCTCCTTCGCTCAGTTTCTTCTCTTGGGTCTCTATGTGTTCCAGGCCCCTTGGAGATTAATATACACACTGTAGAGATGCCTGCCAAGGCTAGGTTTGGGGGAAGCTTGTTTTTTGCCTCCCAAGAATCAGAGATAGCATGGTCTTTCCCCTTCCTGATGCACAGCTGGTACCACAAGATCTAATTAAAGGTTAGCTGTCAATGAGGTGCATGCAAACCATTTGAGGTGTATGTGAACCCTTTGAACTCACTGCAGTGCCCCTCCCCGTGTCCCCTTGCTCTATAAAATCTGGGAACTAAGGTCTAGATTTTGCAGAGAGTAATTATGCAGCTGCTATGGCTCATCCTTCTGCTGATCTCCCCTCCACCCCGCCCCGGTAGTAAGTTACCCTGAATAAAACTCTGAACTGTAGGGAGTGGCCTCCTTCATTTTCTGGTCTCAAAGTGTCTTCTCAGTTTGGGGATATCTTACTTTCCCTCCTCCACCTTCTAACAAATCTAGACATGATTCTATTTGTCAAAACCCATAGAACTGCATATCTGAAAGAATAAATTTTACTCGATGTAAATAAAAAAAAAACACCCTAGGATGTGAGGGAAAACCAAAATAGAACACAGAAAATTACTAATGACCCTAACTATATTACAAATGAGGAACATAACTTCACTGAAGGGAGTGGGGAAGAAAAGGACTAGCTTAATTAATGTTGGAAAATAGTATTTTGACTGGATATTGTTAGGCTAAAGATCAAAAGGAGCTGCATACAAGTACTGTACTCTGTTTAGTAAATTTGTTTCTCGAAGAAATATGGATTAGCGGGTGCCTGGGTGGCTCACACGTTAAGTGTCTGCCTTTGGCTCAGGTCATGTTCCCAGGGTCCTGGGATCAAGCCCCACATTGGGCTCCCTGCTCAGCGGGAAGCCTAGTTCTCCTTCTCCTGCTCCCCCTGCTTGTATTCCCTCTCTTGCTGTCTCTCTTTGTGTCAAATAAATAAATAAAATATTAAAAAAATAGAAGTATGGATTAGCAATTCAGAAACTGTATATTTACTAGAGTTGAAAAAATAAAATAGATAACGAAAGCCAGAAAAATTATGATAAGAAAAGGTAACAGGTTAGAGTGAACTGTAGTGTTAGATTGCAATCAGAGATATCAGTATGAATTCATTCTGAATATTTTAATTATATATGTAAATAGATACAGAGATAAATTATTTTTATATAAATAAATTACAAAGTGTAGTATATGCATGGATTTGTATTACATACATATTCCCATCTCTGCTGAGAGGCTCTAGAAGCAGAGATAGCTCAGGGGTGATGAACATACCTGGTTCCTGTATCTTGTTTTCTAAATAACATTCTCCAATAAAAGGAGGCAAGGCTTCTTGAAGAACTGTTTGATCCCAGAACTGGGTTAGAAATCTACAAGATGAGCCTGGAACATTTTATTTTGCTACAACTAAGGAAGTTTATTTTTTTTTTTTAAGCTTTTATTTATTTATTTATTTATTTATTTGAGAGAGAGGGAGATCACATGAGCAGCGGTGGGGTACAGGGAGGGGGAGAATCAGACTCCCTGCTTAGCAGGGAGCCTAAATGCAGGGCTTGACCTCAGGACCCTGAGATCATTACCTGCAATGAAGTCTGACACTGAATCTGACTGAGCCACCCAGGCACCTCACTAAGGAAGTTCATAAAAAAAGAATGGGACATATTGAGGGGTACAGGAGCCAAACAGAAAGCTCTCAATGGCCAAAACTGGAACAGTTTGAGCAAAAAAAAGTCACAGCAGTTTTAGATTATAAGTCACAGAATAAATAAAGGTTTATGAGCCCATACTGATATAAATAATTAGATAAATAAATAGGGAGATAGCATACAGAAGAATTTGAATTATAAATGTAGAAGGAGTGAGGGAAATAGAAAATCACCATTAGTACACCACAGTAATAATTGTTACAAGCAAGACCCAGTGATGGACACTAAAATTAGTGAATGAAAGTTTGAGAAGAAACAGGATGTTTGCAGAATCTCTGACTATCTCTTCCAAGATTCTAATTCCAAGGGATAGAGAGTACCTTTACAGTGGATAAGTCTGGCAGATACCACCTTAACTAAGGGAAAAGAACATTATCTTTATGGTATTCTTGCCAAAATATATAACCTCAATGTAATTAAGAGAAAATTCAGATGGACCCAAAATATGTGATTATTACTCTTCAGAAGTATCAGGTGTCAAAGACAAGGATAGCTTTAGGGATTGTCATAGATTAGAGAGACTAATGCATATCAAAATGCATTGTAGAATTCTGGCCAGAATAAGGACATTAGTGGAAAAATTCATTTGGCACCTACTTCCAACTCTTAATTGCATTATTGATTCATGAAATGTTGGGAAACAACTGGTGATAGTTGCTGAGCTGGGACCGTGCTACAAAGATTATTAAGGTAGCAATGGTAGTTGCTTGAAGGTTGTAGCAAACAATAGTAGAGGAAAGTTAACTGTCATGTGGGACATCCTAATCAATGCGCTTTTACTGAGTGTGTTTTCTCCAGTTTCCTTGTACCTTCTGCTTGATATTTCTTCTATCATTTAGAATCTCAATCCTATTACTCCCCCCCCAACACACATGTCATTAAAGCCACTTTGGAATTCTCAGTAGTTCCTGAAGGAGTTTAACTAAGGACGGGCTGTAGTTACCACTCTGGCTGCATGTTATCTGGTATCCCAGTTACTCCTTGTATAACACACTACTTTTACCAGGGAAACTTTGGAGTATAAATAAAATGCCTTTGCTTAAAATTCTGCTTCTTTGGTTTGTTTATCCCATGGTCTATTCATGGAATAATAAAATAGCTTAGAAAATCTGTGGACTCTCCTTGTACGAAAAACTATGTACACCCCCCCTTTTTATTTATTTATTTTTTTCTTTTTTTAAAGATTTTATTTATTTATTTGTCAGAGAGAGTGAGCACAGGCAGACAGCGTGGCAGGCAGAGGCAGAGAGAGAAGCAGGCTCCCTGCCGAGCAAGGAGCCCGATGCGGGACTCGATCCCAGGACGCTGGGATCATGACCTGAGCCGAAGGCAGTGGCTTAACCAACTGAGCCACCCAGGCGTCCCCACCCCCCCTTTTTAAAAAGATTTTATTCATTTATTCATGAGAGACAGAGAGAGAGAGAGGCGGGGGAGAAGCAGGCTCCCCACTGAGCAGGGAGCCCGATGTGGGACTCGATCCCAGGACTCTGGGATCATGACCTGAGCCGAAGGCAGATGCTTAATCATGTGAGCCACCCAGGTGCCCTGTGTACACACTTCTGCAGTAATTTCAGATCATTAGACCTCAGTGATGCTTATCAGTTGAACCTAGGTAAAGAACCATGTTTTGGGCAAAGGTAAACTATGAATTTGTCTTGATATTTGGTTTGGTTCTTATCACATTAGTAAATAATTTTGGTAGGGTGGCGATTATGATAACTCAGACAGTGAAAAGTTATTAAAAAAGAGCATGTTGGGGCACTGGCCTTCAGCCCAGGTCAGGATCCCAGGGTCCTGGGATGGAGCCCCGCCTCTCTCTATTCAGTGGGGAGCCAGCTTCTTCCTCTTCCTTCTACTCTCCCTGCTTGTGCTCTGTCTCTCTCTGTCAAATAAATAAATAAAATCTAAAAGAGCATGTTATGTTTTGTAATGATGATTGTGAAGGCATGCAGCAGGACCATTGTACCATAGCAGGCTGCCTTCAGAGTAGGAATATGATTTAGAAAAGAGTCAGCCATCAGTTAAGCAGCCAAGACCGAGCGAGTGATGGCCTCCCCCGACCTTTCCCCTAATGGAATGAGCAAGGAATGCAATTAGAGGATGATGGTCTTGGGAATCTTTTACGTTACTCTTATGTCTCAGCAGGGTTAAGCAGTGAGGTCAAGTTCCTTCACTTCCTGCTACTCCATTCCTGATGGGTTCCATTTGCCCTAGTGCTATTGCTGTGACATTGGTCTAATTTGATATTTAAAGGTGATCCTTTTAGTTCTTAATGTTTCAGTGTCAGAGTGGTTGTGCTGGATTCAGATCACAGTGGCTTATGGAATGTCTGCCAGGTGAGAGACTGCAAAATCCGTTTTCATTTGCCTTAGTTCATTTGATCTTATTTAATTAAATGAGGTTTTGAAATATAACGGGGTACATTTTATTGTGTGGGCTGAACTGTCTTGAGGGAAGAAGTGTGTGGGAAACCTGAATTGGTGTTTTAAGAGTTACTAATGGGGGTACCTGGGTGGCTCAGTGGGTTAAGCCTCTTCCTTCAGCTTGGGTCATGATCTCAGGGTCCTGGGATTGAGCCCCGCATCGGGCTCTCTGCTCAGCAGGGAGCCTGCTTCCTCACCCTCTCTCTCTACCTGCCTCTCTGCCTACTTATAATCTGTCTGTCAAATAAATAAATAAAAATCTAAAAAAAATTATTTAAAAAAAGTTACTAATGGGATTACGGAAGGTTGTGGAAGAATGGTGTGCGATTTTTACAAAGTAAGCTGCAGAAAGGCCAGTGAGACTACAAGATAAGGTTGTGTGTGTGTGTGTTGACAGTTACCTCTAACACTAAATGCTTATGATGACACTTTGCTTACATAAAACCATAATGATTTACATTTTAAGATGGAGTTCTCGCCTAGAAATAAATTGCTTTGTTATTAGTGAATCTAGGATGAGGGAAATGTATGCTACAGTTGTGGCGCATTCCTGATTTACTTACTGATGGGTAGTATCTTAGGTTCTAGTCTATGAAACTCTTCTTATTTATAGTTTAATTTGTGATATGTCTGAGCTGATTTGAGCTTTGTTAGTCATAGATTATGATTTCGTTTGCCTTTTGTCTCTTAGAAATATTCTAAGAAAAATTCTAGAGTCCTTTATTATGTAGTGAAGTCTCACAGCATATTGAAAATGAAACCTGACACAGAGAAGTGGTTTTTGTTTTCAAGTGAATATGAATAGACACACTAAAGAGAATCTCTCACTGTGTTTTTGTTTTGTTTTGTTTTGTTTTTTACTCCATGCAGATCATATATTTTGAGTTTTTGGTAAACTTTTATTTCCTGGATGATCTCTCTTACCGAGTGTGCTCTAATTAACTTTTTAAAAAGCACCAAACAGTGCCACTTCCCCACTGCTTTAAAATCTTTTTGTGAGAACAAGGAGAATGATTAACTTTCTAATTGATGTACGGTGGCATAGCTATCTAAAATACTTTCATTAAAGCAACTTAATGTTTTAAAGATAGCCAAGTTAAATATGTAATCATTCTCCTGAGTAATTAAAACGAAAGAATGGATATAATTAGAAATTGTGTCTGTCTCTTTATAGGGCATCGCATAATGGATAGTTCTGCTATGAACACACAGTTGGTAATAAATGGTTCTGGTCGTTTCCTTGGAGAAATCTGCTAGAGGAGGTGTTCCTTCAATACTTGTAGTCCAGTCTGAGTTTAACCTAACTTTTACATTGCTTTTGTGTGGCATCTGCAGCTATGCAGTGAGATAAAAAACATTGCATGTGTATCATACTGTCTTTTTTCTCCCACAGTATAGCCAGATAATTGGGTTTTTAGAAACTGATTTTCTTAATTTCATGAGTAAAGGCAATTTTTGAGTTTTTATTTTTTTAAAAGGTTTGTTTGTTTGTTTATTTATTTATTTATTTGACAGACAGAGATCACAAGTAGGCTGAGAGGCAGGCAGAGAGAAAGGGGGAAGCAGGCTCCCCGCTAAGCAGAGAGCCCAATGTGGGGCTCGATCCCAGGACCCTAAGAATCATGACCTGAGCTGAAGGCAGAGGCTTTAACCCACTGAGCCACCCAGGCACCCCAATTTTTGAGTTTTTTTTTTTTTTTAATTTTTTAAAGATTTTATTTATTTGTGAGAAAGAGAGAGCGAGAGCGAGCACAGGCAGACAGAGTGGCAGGCAGAGGCAGAGGGAGAAGCAGGCCCCCTGCCGAGCAAGGAGCCCGATGTGGGACTCGATCCCAGGACGCTGGGATCATGACCTGAGCCGAAGGCAGCTGCTTAACCAACTGAGCCACCCAGGCGTCCCCCCAATTTTTGAATTTTTAATTTTTAAGCAAACTCTTTCCTTCCTTCCTTCATTTATTTAAGAGAGAGAAAGAGAGAGAGCATGAGTGTGGGGAGGGGCAGGGGGAGAGGGCAAGAGGGAATCCTAAGCAGATTCCACACTGAGCGCAGAGTTGGTCAGGTGGGAGGATAGGTGAGAGAATATCAAGCAGACTTCCCTCTGAGCAGGGAGCCCAAGGTGGGGCTGGATTTCATGACCCTGAGATTGTGACCTGAGCTGAAATCAGGAGTCAGATGCTTAACTGACTGAGCCACCCAGGTGCCCCTTGGCTTCTCTCTTTTCTAGAACACTGTTTTCTACTCTCTCGATTTTCTTTCCACTAATGCTTCTTATTCTTTGTGAGCTCCTCTTTTGCTCAGTCCACTAATAGTGAAGTTCTTTGAGTTATTTCTCTGGGTTCCTTTCTTTCCTTATGTGTCACATCTTCTCAGAAAATGTCTTTATATCATTGCTTCAGCTCTCATCTGACCTGGATGATTCCCAAATAAAAATTCCCAGCCCAGATCTTTCTTTGGGATTCCTGACTCCTATCTAGCTGGCTTCGGGGTAGTTCCAATAAGTGAGAAAAATCACCGAGATGTCCCATTAGCCCTTTAAACTCAGTGTCTTGAAATAATTCTTTAGGGCTTCCCCTACTCTGTTACCCCACCTTTTCTGTTCTGTCCATTTTTTTTTTTCTTTTTATTTATCAGAGAGATAGAGAGAGCAAGCACAGGCAGACAGAATGGTAGGCAGAGGCAGAGGGAGAAGCAGGCTCCCCGCCGAGCAAGGAGCCCGATGTGGGACTCGATCCCAGGACGCTGGGATCATGACCTGAGCCGAAGGCAGCCGCTTAACCAACTGAGCCACCCAGGCGTCCCTGTTCTGTCCATTTTAAGTGCCTCTTCTTGCCTGCCAAATGCTCTGGCCCTAAACTGTATTCCCAGCTTCATTTTCCATTGTGATACATATATTTTTTAAAGATTGATTTATTTGAGAGAGTATGTGTGAGTGGGGTGAATGGTGGAGGGAAAGGAAGAGAAGCAGACTCCCTGCTGAGTGAACAGCCCACTGTGGGGCTCAATCCCAGGACCCTGAGATCACGACCTGAGCTGAAATCGAGAGCTGGCCGGTTATCCGACTAAGCCACCCAGGTGCCTCCTCCTACCATCGTGCATATTTAACATATGCTGTAGTGGTTCTAAAATACTTGTCTTCCTACCAGTATGTCCTGAACCTGTCTATATCCCTGTTATTTTTGCTTTCTTCATGCCTCCCTCTCTGAAACAGATCTTTATCTCTTAAACGCGCTCCAACAGCTCCTTGCCAGCTTGATGCCAGAACCTTCCCTGATCTAGGGAAGTTATATTCCTCTTAGTCTATGTTGTTCTTTCCATTTTGTAAACTCCTGTATTTTATTGAAACCCATTTAACGGCATTACCTCCTATTCTGCTAATCCTTATCTATTCCACTAGTCTGTTACATTCTTGAGGCAGGAGTTAGGACATTTTCACTTAGAGGACCCATACACTGGGCCTGGCATATGGTGGGCATTGCCTGGCATAATGTGGTATTTGATTGTGGAGTTGAGGAGTGAGACTTCTGACAGTGCTTTCAGCTATCATTCACATTAAATTCTGGGCACATAGCAGGATTGGTTCCTGTGCCATTTCTCAGCCTGCATGTGGAGTCAGACTAGACTCATGCTGGATGTTTATGGGGAAGTGGTTGTGGATTTTTAGAACTCTGGCTAATGGCATTTATCATATTATTTGACTTGAAGATGAGCATTTTCCTCCATATTTCAACATCATTGATATTACCATGTATTTTACAGCTGATAGTCTCTTATAATGGTAACTGATAATGTTGTATATACTGTTTTTAGTAGTAATCTTTGATAACAACATGCCATATAATCCATAGCATTTTAGATTTGATGAATTTTAGTAATTAAGTGTGTGAGGTTACATGATGATTTCCATTCCTGGAGTTGTATCACCCAGGGGTGTTATGGGTTGTAGTGGACATTGTAGTTTCTACTCAATATTCTTTCCAACCCTGCCATATAACACAGTAGTCGTGCAGGGTGAGTAGAGTGGGTTCCCCTCACCTCCCTGTCTGTCGTGGTTTCCACTGGTGGAGATAACTCAGGGTAAACTTATTCCCTAACTATAATGGGAATAATGTCTAGGTGTGCCCAATTAAGGACTGGGGGCTTTTGTTGGGTGGGAAGAAATACTTGCTTCCTCTCCCTTTTCCATAAGAATAAGGTAGTGTGTGTAGCCCCTGGAGCTACTGGCAGCCATCATACCAGAGGGGTGATAGGCCAAGCTTTAAGCAAGGAGTAGAAGAGGGCTGAGCCAGCAGTTGCTGAGAACTGAGTTGCTGTCTGAGAAACCACAGAGAGGCAGTAGAGTGTTAGCATTCAGAATGCAGCTCTGGACTAGAGAGCCTGGTGTGCCTGCTCTGCCTGTTCCTCACTGTGGCTCTCTGGGCAAGTGACATGACCCTCACAGTTTCGTGGTGTGTGAAAAAGTATGGATGGTGGTGTAGATGGAAATAGGATTGTCCTCCCAGTTAATCTATCAAATAATCAGCATTTACTTTAATAGGAAAATACCAGAGGTAGTCCCACAAAGGTCAGAAACATGGTATTGGAGGTGTTAACAAATGCAGTAGGCAGAGGAAACAAGGAGAGACATGATTATTAGAAGACTGTTTTCTGTTTGCAGTTGACATGACATTTCACGTGCAGAACTCTAGTGAGTCAGTG
>ML102560.1:0-50496 GCA_003697995.1 Taxidea taxus jeffersonii
TTTTTTTTTTTTTTAAGATTTTATTTATTTATTTTAGAAAGAGAGAGAAAACAAGAGTAGGGGGAGCGGCAGAAGGAGAGGGAGAGGCAGAGAATCCCAAGCAGCATAGAGCCCCACGCAGGACTCAATCCCATGACCCTGAGATTGCAACCTGAGCAGAACCAAGTCAGATGCTCAACCAGCTGAGCCACCCAGGAGCTCCCTGAGTTCTATTTTTTTATAATAAATCAGCAACTGGTAAGTAAACTGTTTTCCTGAGTTCTGTGAGCTGCTTTAGCAAATCACTGAAACCGGGGAGGGGGTCATAGGAATCCCTAATTTGTGAGCCAGGTCAGACAGACTGTGTGTAACTTGGGGATCTATTACTTGAAAGTGGCACCTTAAGGAGGGCGTGTGGTGGAAGGGCAGTCCTGTGTGACTGAGTCCTTAACCTGCCTCCAGGCAGACAGTGTCATTGTCAGACTGATTTGCAGGACACAAAGGCCATTTCCAGAGAGAACTGGAGAACAGCTCGGTGTGGACATCTATGAATTTAGAGGACAGAGATGTTCTGTGAGTCGGATAAACCATTTTTCCTTCCAACGAGGCTTGTCAAGTTGCACAGTAACACTGTAGATTCTCAAATTGTCCTATGAAAGCTGAATAGATTTTACATGTGAGGAAACAAAGGCTACAGAGTTTCTCAGTCCCTAGTCCTCTGCTTCTAAAAAAAGTTTATAACTAGATATTCATACCGGCTGCATAAAGATGCTCCATCAACAAACAAGTGAGTACCTACCAAATACCAGGGCAAGGCAGAAACAAATCCCAGCGAAGATTTACTGCAGATCTCTTCTGCACGAAGTCAACCATTCAGAACAAAGAGGAGCGGCACTTTTTTTCTACTCCTCTGGAAATAGCTAATGTGAGATTTGACCGGAGGAATAAATGTGCCTAAGTTCCATCCTCAATCCTGAAGCAGCTGGGGACAACACATAATTGGGTTTGTTGCTGCGTTGTTTTAAGCACTGATAGGGAGCTGTGTTCTTAATGATGTATACAGTAGGTGCCCTCACCTTAAAGATGACAGGATAATGGGGGAGGGTCTGCTATGGACTCAGAATGCATGTTATTTATTGGTGGCTCTAAGACCAGACTGCACATCCTTTATTAGAATTCTTCCCCTTTTCGGAGAAACATGCAGCAGCTGCCACCATTTTACTATAAGGTACTTTTCTGGTTCTCTAACATGCCACAGTCAGGGAAACCCCACAGTCAGGGAAACCCTAATCCTATTTTTCAGCTCTCTGATGCAGATTTCCCTGGTGGTGCCTTGCAGTGGAATGGGCTGCTCTACCAATGGCTGGAAGGAAATGACTGCTTCATCCTCTGTTAAACAGCGAGGCGGGGGGAATAGGAGGGGGGACGGGGGAAAGCCTGCCAGGCAGACCATGAGAAATAGGGTGCACAGAAGAGGGAGAGGTGTGGGGCTCCTTCTGATGGAGAAACATGGGTGAGAAAAACAGAGAATGCTTCAAATTGCTTTTGAACAAGATTTTTACAAACTCTTTTGCCTGTTTTAGCCTGGGGCTGCATACTTGAATGATAAAAGCAGTTCTTTCAACTCATTGTTAAATCCTAGGATTCCCACAGCTAGTATCAACATGCCTGGCTGTGGCTACAGAAAACAAAGGGGTGGGGGAATGGGCCGGGGGCCACAAGGTGTTCCAGTTAGAACCAGACAAGTAGAAATGCATAATTTTGTGTCCCACCAAGGCTGCCTTCTCCAACCCTTTCCACAGGCTTGGTTGAATTTTCCCCTTCTTGTCCAGTTTTTCCATGTTAGCTGGATTTAGCAACTGTTGTTTTGGCTGTAATCAGAGATCCAGTGTGGTATAATTATTCTAACATCACAAGGTACAGTTTCATTTCTAGAGCTGACATTTTAAAACCTTTGCCAATACTACCAGAGCACTTCCTTTAGAGTATGTGAAAGGAAATCAGTACCAGGGCGACGCAGTAAATCAGGTTTCACCAAAGCCCCTGCCCTCCCAAAGGCAAATCAACATTTAGGGCTCCCAGAGGAAAGGCGGAGCAGATTTCCCCATTACTCTAAATCAAACACTGTGGAGTACTCACCTCTGCCCAAAGGTACATGAGGAAGGAGTCCTGCATATGGTACAAATTAGAAAGCATCCTCCCCCTTCCTCTCTCTAGGCTTAGAGACAAGCTAGATAGCTATACCTTGTATGCGATGAGTCACCAGGATAGAGGGTAAAATCATGGCTGGGCAAGAATTTTAGGAAGATCATTTTAACAGAATTGGACATTCCCTCCCTCCCTCCACCCTTCCACCAAAGAATGAGGGAAAGGTACCAATTTTAGTTTATATGCCGAATGTTTACAGATCATCGTCACAATGTCTGGCTGATCTTTACAACTTGAGGATGTTCTAAGGAAAGACCTGAGTTGGGTGTTACAAGCACTGGAGGAAGCATTTCCTATATGACACAAAATGACATCACCAACATTTTCCAGGTACTTTACAAAGTGTGATCACACAATGTCATTAGCCCCTATGAGGTCTCAGTGTGACCATTTTACAGGTGTGGCAACAAGGTAGAGACAGGAAAAGCAAGTGGCTTAAGGCCACATGGCTGGTGGGTGGCTGGCTGGGACCCGACCTCTGCTCTGTTTGTTTTAGATCCAGAGCTGTCTACTAATTTGTGAAAAGGAACTTTCTTTCTTTCTTTTTTTTTTTTTAAGATTTTATTTATTTATTTGACAGAGAGAGAGATCACAAGTAGGCAGAGAGGCAGGCAGAGAGAGGGGGGGAAGCAGGCTCTCTGCTGAGCAGAGAGTCCAAAGTGGGGCTGGATCCCAGGACCCTGAGATCATGACCTGAGCCGAAGGCAGAGGCTTAACCCACTGAGCCACCCAGACACTGAATCAGAACAGTGAGGGTGATCACTGCCTGCTTACATCGCTTGGCAGCCCTGCTACTGACTGACACGGCTGTGCTTGAACGCGGACACGTCAGGCTTGGAGTAGCGGACACACAATGAGCATTCAACAGGATAGGCCCAAGGTTGAGGTTTGTTTGAATTTGTTATTGACAGTCACGTGGAATTGCCCAGTAAACACTTTGAAAATTGGGTGGGCCATTTTGATAGAATTTAGTCTCAATTCCATGAACATCCTGTCTCTTGCCTTGGGGCATGACCGGTTCTGTTCCAAGCCCCTCCCAGCCCTATGCAGACACAGAAGAGGTGTGTCAAAGCCTTGCACATCCTCTGCTGCTGACTCACTTGGCCAATCTGCAGAGCTGTGAACTCTGTGAGGCTCATCACTCCTTTTTGATTAGCAAGTTCTGAGCTTATTCAGGAATTCCCCAGTGTCTCCTAGCACAGAATCATGTTTCAAATTACTGCAAACTCACCTGTAGCTAGGAGGAAGTAGCCAACACAAAAAAGGATGGTTGGCTCCAAAAATACTTAACTCTTGGCTTTTACAGGTTTCCCTGACACTCCACCAAAGAGATTTGCCAGTCTCTGCTGTAGCTTAACCCTTCCAAGGAAAGTTCCCAAACAGAAGATAAGCAGGTAAAAGGAGGTGAATGGGGTCAGGAGGCATAAAAAAATCTACTCTCAAGAATAACCGCTGGGTTAAGGGCTTGTGCTGTGGGGATGGATCACTCTGAAATGGAACCCTAGCTTGGCCATTTACTAGCTAATTACTTGGGGGTGAGTCACATAAGATCTCTGCCCCTCAGTGTCCTTTCTAACCAATGAGAATAACAATGGTCACTATCTCATGCAGCTTTGATGAAGACTCAGGACATACAGGGCCAGGAGGCACTCAAAGGTTTATCTACTCTGTTACTATTGTCAGCGGTTGCCATCTGTAGTCACTAAATGCACGGAAAATTCCTCATAATGCTTCCTGGGACAGCCATGCAAAGCTGATCCCCTGGCTGGGCCTGGCAGCACATCAGAAAGAGATGGTTTGGGGGCAGAGTCTCGCATTAGAGGGTCTTCACAGTCCCTTAAGCAGCTCGCTGCCGCCCGCTATCCTACCACTCTGCACGCCTTGCCTCTCACCTAGAACGTGGGCCTTTTCTTCTCCTTGACAGCATATGCATCATCTCTGAGGTTGAGTCGCCACCTCTGTGATGCTGTTCTCAGCTACCCTTTCCCAAGCTGGTGCCAGCCACTCTGATTTCCGTTAGAACTTCGTCAGCACATGGTATGCACGGTGGCATTCTCATCCATCCAGCTGTTTCATGTGTTCCTGGCCTCCCCACCTCACCCTTACTGATGGCAACTCATTTCTGCTTCGTGCTTTACAGATCCCTAATGTGCTACACCTGTTATCTCACCATCGGTGGTGTGTTGGGGCTCTCCCTCTAATACCTCTGTTAGACATTTTTACCATCATCCCCTTGTTATAGAACAGGCCACTGGGAATCTGACAATCTACAGCTGTCCACTCCACATTCTTCCCCTCAAATACCCACGCATGGCCTGGAACAACAGTGCCCTCGAGTTATGCTAACATGGCAGCCTTCATGCTAGGAAATGTTTGCGTGTTTGCAGGGTGTTGGTCCCCTGGAGGGGACTCACATCGAACTGTGCCTTGTTTTCAGGGATGAGTGAGATGCGAGGCATTGGAAGGTGAGGGATCCTACCAAATACTGACTTTTTTAAAAAGGGCAAAGTTGTATCCCAAATACACTGCTGGTCACTGACAAGCTGAAGCATGGACCCACGGTGATTTCCAGAACCAAGCTTGTCAGGTCATTGAAATTGTGAGGCTGCGAGGCAACAGGGAAGCCTCAGAGGTGCAGGGTCTGAACTGAGGTCCTGCTTGCACTATATGCTCCTTATTTGTTTGGGAGCCATTGCTTCCATGGGGTGTGAGCTCTTCCAGGGCAGGGACATAACTTCCTCCCACCTGGTTCTCCAGCCCATCTGGCACGGCACCTGGCACAGCAGCCACTAGTGGTGGCCCTACTGTTTAGTATGTACGTACTGCTGAGCTATAAGCCAACACTCTTAAAGGGATTCTATCTCTTTAATCCTTAAAATGTTGAGAGTCTGACTCTCGGTTTTGGCTCAGGTCATGACCTCCAGGTCATGAGATCCAGCTCCACCTGCTGAAGATTCTCTGCTCACTTTCCCTCTCCTTCTACCACTGCCCTCTCCCCTGACCCCGCCATGCACACATGGGTACTCTTTCTAAAAATAAATAAATCTTAAGGAAAAAAAATGTCCTGGGGTACCTGGGTGGCTCAGTTGGCTAAGCATCTACCTTCAACTCAGATCATGATTGCAGGGTCCTGGGATGGAGCCCACATTGGGCCCTGGCTGCTTCTCCCTGTACTTGTGCTGTCACTATCCCTGTCTTTCTCTCTCAGATAAATAAATAAAATCTTTAAAAAAAAATGTCCCGATGAGGGAGGTGGATGTATCATCTTCCCTTGTTTACTGAATGAATAAACAAAAGGAAGGTGGTGGATTTCAGACATGCTAGTTCTCTACCAGCATACTAGTGGAGAAGGAATTTTATCCAGGGGTGCCCCTGTCATGGTAAAGCAGCATGCTTAATAGAGAAGTATGGTGGGGAGAGGGGGGGCGTCTGGTTGAAGTGGGTTCAAATCTAGCTGTGCCCCTTCTTAGCTGTGTAACTCTGGGTAAGTTTACTGAATTTTGCTAAGCCTCAGTTTCTTGGCCTCAGGAGATTCTTATGAAAATTAAGTAAACGTGTGTGCAAAGTCTCAAGCAAGAGGTGCCATTTGGGGAGGTATCAGGTTCCCTCCTCCCATCACTCACTCCAAGACCAGCAGAGCCTCAATCTATGTGAATGTGGTCCCCAAACTATATCTATTTTAAAATGCCAATATGAAGTATCATTATCTGAAAGTGGGGAGAGAAACAAAAAATGGTTAAGGGGTATGAAAACTCTCACCAGTTGACTTCACTGACAGTAAGTAAATAATACTGTGCGCATGACTGTAGGACACGTTGTATGCACTGTATCCCTCTACCCTGGGGAGGGTTGGTTGCGATCATTAGAACAAAATCTGAGTAAGATTCACTACCCAAATCTATTCCATCAAGGCAGCAAGGGGTCTGAAATACCCTCATCTACTTATTTCTTCATCATTAAAACGGGAATTGTTTGTAAAACATGTCTAATTACATTCTGCTTTAACACTGCCTCCCCCCCTCCCCCCAATCTATCCAGTGCCAAGGTTCATCTGTAGCCCCTCAGCCTGGCAGGGAAAGTCCTATACAATATGGCTCCTGCCTATGTGAGCAGCTTTGTCTCCCACATCTTACTCATGTGAATGATTTGCTCAGGCCAAACTGATCACCTCACTGGCCCAAACCTGCCTTCTATGTTCTCCCCCTGCCTCTCTTGTGGGACCGCTCTGATACTCTGACTACTCAGGTCTTAGACACTGGAAGACCAGTGTACATGTTGCTGTGTACATGTCTTATTCCCAAGCAGATTAGAAATTCCTGGAGATCAGGGACCAAGTCTTAGATTTGTTTTCTCCATGGGAATATTTACTTGCTTTGCTCTGATGGGAAGCAAAGCATTCCCATCAAATGATTTTCTATTATTAGGTGATTCTAGTACATCTAGAAGAACTCTGAATGCAAGAGTTTTTCAACCTTTGGTGCACACTGGAATTGACTTTGGAGCATTTCTTTTTCTAAGATTCATATGCCAGGTACCCAGACTTGGGGGTTCTCTTATGTTACATCTGAGGTAAGGTCCTTGGCATCTTTATTTTTTAAACTTCCCCCCAGGTGATTCTGATATATGTCAGAGGTTAGCAATTACTGCTACCTACCCCTTAAAGGACACACAGACTTCCTTATGCCCCTGTTCTCTCCTAAAGTACAGGAGAAAGCCTCCTGACTTTGACATAGGTGCCATCTGTGCCACTATACTCGGGCCCTCTCTGAACCTCTTCATCTGTAAAATGTGAGTATCACTTGCTTTACAGGTTTGTGAAGATCAAATGAGACAGTGAAGATCAAACGAAGACAGTGCAAGTTAAAGCACTTTGTAAACTGTAAAATTTACCGCTACTGCTACTGACTGTAATTAGGCCGGATGGGCCACGTGAGATGGGCTTGATGGAGGCAGAGCCTGGGAAGTAGGGTGCTTATTTAGCCTGAATCAAAATTAGTGGGGGCCTGAGGGTCCCCAAGAGTACAAGACACTTCTCTTTGGTACTTGCCTCTGTGCATTCCCTCAATTTATATCTGAGGTTCTGGGCAGGCGTAGGGCCCCTATTGTTCTCAGGCAAAAGCATCATTCCCTTTGCCCTGGCGATTCCCAATGACACTGCCACTGGGGCAAGAATTAGGAATGACTTCTTTATGCTTGAGCTGCCTACATGGCAGCCACAAGAGGCTAAGGTCTCTCTCACCAGCAAGAGTGTAGGGGCCTTAGGGGAGCAGGAAAAAAATACCTGGCAACCAAACCTCCACTCAGCCTTGAGCGGAAGCAGAAAGGGTATTTCTGGATCCTACCCTCAACCCAACACTTTCCTGCACACTCGCTGGCCCATGTTCCTAGCCTTGAAAAACACTTGCAGGTAACCTGGCAGGGCTTCAACTTCACAAGTGAGACAGTCATACGGTCATTGTAAAAGCTAGGCCTAAAATATGGACAAAGATGTGAACCAAGATACTGCGGCTGTTTCTGGCCATAGGCATGTGGAATATGTTGTTTAGATAACCAAAGGGTGGTTTTATCCACACAGTTTATTTATTGGTTGATGAAGACCATGGGAGAGAATATTTGACCCCGAACACTCCACACCTATAACTGCAGTGAGAACAGCAGGACAGAGTGGTCAGGAGTGGGCTCTCCAGAGCCCAACTGCCTTAAGATGAGTCCTGGGACTGTCATTCCCTACCTGTAAGCTCAGGCAAGTCCTCTACCACTTTCTGCCTCAGTTTCCCCATCTACAAAGTGAGGAAGAGAACTTAACCTACCCACATCATAGAACTTCGAGGATGAAACGAGTATGTAAAGTTAGTTATGACAAACAAAACTGGGAATTATAATTGCACCTGGGTTCCTTATGGGACACAAGATGGTTTTAAGGTTTTGGTAGCATTAGTATCAGGAAATTCATTGCTGAAAACCTGGAACTTTCTCTCTCCCCTCCTTCCTTCTTCCCTCATTCTTCCCCTCCCTTCCTCCCTCAGTCAGAGCTTCAGAGGTTACAGTATTTTCAAACAATAATAGCATGCTGGTCAGAGGATTGACACTCTGGGAAATCTGACAATTTAGAGTCTCAACATTAAAATTTTGGATTAAAATATGTTTGAGGCTCAGTAAGGGATAGCCCTGTACTCTGTGTTTATTCACATAGAACTTTTTTTTTTTTAATCTTGATGAAAAATTTTATTAGGCTAGAATTTCAGAGCTGGAAGGGAGCTTTGATATCAACAGCTCTTTTTTTTTCATTTACCAGATGAGAAAACTGGGGTCAAGAAAGATTAAGGTTGTTTCTACTGTTTACCTTATCATTTAAATTCAATACTTTAAGAAATAATTGTTAAAATTCAATAAAAGCTATTCTCTTTTAATTAACTCCATTGGCTTTGAGGCTCATATCAAGTTTTTTCTCTAGGCTTTAGCAAGCCCCCGATTGTCATTTCTAAAATCTAAAAATTCCCAGATGTCCATCTATATTCCAGGGTCTGGCTGAAGTCTGATGTATCAAAGAAAAGAGCAGTAACAAAACAGTGATTTGTAAGGAGACTGTGCCTTCCCTGGGTTTCCCTCACACAGTTCGCACTGGCAAACACAGCACATTTTAATCCACCTTTCTAGCCTTATTCCCCAACCCTCCTTTCCCTGATCCTCACCGTCCTCTTTGTGGATCCCTTACCCACAGCTCCCACCCCTGCTGGCTATTTAAGCCAGAACCAGAGCCCAGGGAGGCACCAGAGTCCTTCCTCTCTCTCACTCACCATCCAAGCAATCCCTGGCACCTGCAGATCCTACTTTCTCAAATTCATCCCCTTCTCTCTGGCCTGCTTTTAGCCAAGCCACTATCTTCCTTGAGCCAGCCTATCATCTGCAACCTGTCCTCTGCCCTGTGGCCATCTTTCTGAAGCAGGAATCCAGATGATCATGTCATCCTGCTCAGAACTCCATGGTTCTCCCCACAGCGCTCAACATGAACTCTCCGTGTACTTGTGTGCCTGACCAAGCCTTGCATGACCCAGCCCATCTGTGCCTCCGCCTCCCTGCCTGTCCCTCCCAGCCATGCTGAGCTGCTCTCAGGTCACAGATGGTTTCTCTTTCTCTCTCTTATCTTTGGGCCTTTGCATGTTAAGTTTCTGTGGCCTGGAATATTCTCACTTTCTTTTTATTTGCAGCTCTTTCTAGTCACACCTTAGATGTACCTCTTCCACTAGAAAGCCTCTAGTGAAGCCTCCTATGGCCAGCCAGCTCCCTTCTATGGCTTCTTTTGGGTATGTCCTCCACCTCCCTCTGTGCTGGGCGCCTGTGTCCCCTAGCTAGGTCAGACATTCTTAAGAACAGGGACAGAGTTTTTTCCTAAAACTCCTGTATGCTCTGCCTTCTTGTTCTCTCACCACCCCCCCCACCAGCTACTGGCAACCACTGATAACTACTGCCTCCGCAGTTATTCCCTTCCCGGACTGTCTGTCGTATAGTTGGAATCATAGTATGTGGCCTCTGCAAGCTGGCGTCTTTCACTTAGTAATATGCACTGAAGTTTCCTCCATGTCTTTTCGTGGCTTGATAGTTTATTTCTTTTTAGCACTGAGTAATATTCCATTGTCTGATGTATCATAGCTTATTCACCTACTGAAGGACATATTGGTGCTTACAAGTTTTGGCAATTATGAATAAAGTTGCTATAAATATCTGTGTGCAGGTTTCCGTGTGAACATAAGGTTTCAACTCATTTGGGTAAATACCAAGGAGCAAGACTGCTGGATGGATGGTAAGGACATGCCTGGCTTTGTAAGAAACTGCTGCACTGTCTTCGAAAGTGGCTGTAGCATTTTGTATTCCCACCAGCAGTGAAGGAGGATTCCCGTTGCTCCATATCCTTTCCAGCACTTGTTGTTGTCAGTGTTTTGGATTCGGGCCATCTTAATAGGTCTGTAGTGGAATCTCATTATTGCTTTAATTTGCAAATCCCCCAATGACAGATGATATGGAGCATCTTTTCATATGCTGTTTTGCCATCTGTGTATGTTCTCTGCTGAGATGGGGGTGCAGATGGGGACTCAGTTCAGTCTCAGTACTCTACTGGCACAGAGTTGGTGCTCAACAAACACCAGCTTAGGAATTATGTTAAAAAAAAAAAAAAAACAACCAAAAAACAAAAAACCCAACCCAACCCAACCAAATTAAAACGAATGAGAGCTGTTCCAAAACACACCTCCCTGCTCCCATGCCTTTTTTCTGGCAGTTCCCCACTCTGAGATCTCGCTGCATATGCTACGTACTGTCAGGACAGTTTGGGTTTCCCATAGACAGCAGTGCTCTGTGCTGGCTTCAAGCCCCCACAACGTTCTTTTGTTTAATCTCTGTTATCATGCGCACTGTATTTAACCATGGAAGACAGTTTTCTAGCTTATCTTTCATTAAGCTGTAAGTTGTTTGAGAGGAAGGATTAACCTTACACACTTTAAAAATATTTTTAAAATTTACAAATAGCAAAAAACTGACACTTTGGGGTGAACAATTCTGAGTTTTATACATACCTATGTCTGTGTAACCACCAACACAATCTCACTTACTTCTGATTCCCTTCCTGCCCATGGGACAGCATCTTGGTCTTGTAACTATACATCTAAGACATGTTGAACAGAATTACACTATTTCTCAAGACATAAGCACTCTGAAAAGTGGCAAGTTTTACAAGGTGCCTTTTCTTGAATTAAGATTAAAACCCAATTTATATCAAATCCCCCCAGGAACAAAGCAATTTTGAAACCTTGACCAGATACCCCTGGCTGTTTCTTGTATTTGGAACATTCTTCACTCTCCTCACCATTCTACCCATACATGCCAGCATCCAGATCAAACACTTTCACGAAACCTTCCCCTTTTCTGAATTCTCTCGATGGATGCACTTCTTCCAAAACTGCCAAATGTATGCACATTGATTAGTCACAATGCCTTTCCTGTCTCTGCTACAGGATGGAGCTCCACACAGGGACAAAGGCTTTTATGCCTCATTCTTCTGTGGCTAGCCATGTGCTATGCCAGGGACTTGATGAACTCACACCTGGCCAATGACTCTTAAAAGCAGAGCAGGTCTAAATGCTCCACTGAATCCACTGTCAACCACAGAAACAGAAATGCAGTGAGCACTGTCTGAGCCTTAGTCATGTTGACAGCTAGTGGCTTATACAAGAGTCACCACTGTGTTGGCTAATGTATAGTCAGTGCACTTGGGCGGTACAGTGTGGGTGACAAGAGTGGGTGGCATTTCCTGGAACAGGCAGACACATCTCGTGTGTCTCCCTCTCCCAGGGGGAAAACCACCGAGTTCCTTCTGCTTTGGAAATAAGGCCTGAGCACAGGAAATGGCTTGTTAATCTGAAAATGGAAGGTAAAATGGATAGCCCAAAGAAAACATTATAAATGCCCATCTTTGAAGTTAATTATGTTTCTCTTACCAATTCTGAAGTGGGAAGAGGACTATTCTGCTTAATAGATGAGAATATGGGCCTTAAAGTCATCATGGCCAGACTCAAATTTTGACTACCACTTCCTCTAAGTATGTGATTCGAACCAATAACTTCATCTTTTTAAGACTTACTTTCCTTTCTGTAAAATGGGCATACTAATACTTTTAAGGAGTAGTTGTCAGGATTAAATGAGGCAGTTCCCATGAAGCATTAAACAAAGTACCTGGGACACAACAGATGCCTATAAACAGTACCTACTATTTTTATTCTTGTTCTTGTTATGCTCCCTACCTTTCATCAAGCATTTCAAGTATAATGCCTTATTTTATTTGATCTTCACTATTATTATAAAATAGGACATTAATCTCAGGCAAAGGCAGAACCAAAGCTCAGAGCATGGATGGACATTACTGGTGACCTAGTTTTGTGGTCCCTTTGGCCAGACTGCAGCACCAGACTCTAGGGCCCTTGACCCCGCGGTGGAACTCAGAGATTGAAACAATCTCTTTTACTTCCAGTACTTGGCCCAAGAAGTGAGAAAGAGCTCCAGCCCTCAGAGCTGGCTGGTGGGTGGAAGGGTGGGGGCAGGGCTCCAAGAGGCAAGCCAGTTGTAAAGTTAAGGAGACACTCAAGGCCACTGGGTGGGTGAAGCCACAGATGCTGGTAAATTATCCAGGGGGGCTAAGGCTACACATGGCATGCTGCCGACCAATTTAACTTACGCTTGAAGCTATCAATTCTACCCCCACGCTTGGAAATTTGACTGCCAAAAACAGCATGGTCAAAAACACAGGATGAAAAAGAGCAGGATCAATTTTTGCTTCATGTTGAGAATGTGCTGTTTTCGGCATGAAAATCTGGGGAAAGGATGCAAAGAAAGGGCAGTGCCTCAAGGCGAGCCTCTCCTGCCTGACTGCACACGGCACACGTACTGTGTATGTGTGGCAGGGGTACCCTACCAGAAGGAAAGAGAGCTCTGGAGACCTGGGGCCAAGACAACCCTGGGGAAGGCCTGAGCAGGCGATGTAGTGTATCACCTGGGGCAGAGGTGTTAATCACACATGAGGTTGAGGTTACCTCAAACGAGACAGTTCGGTTCGTCAGCAGTAACTCAGGATTTTTTTTTTTTTTCTCCCTAACTTGGGGCAGGGGCAAATCTACAAAGACAAACAAAAGGTAATATCGTAAAATATACATTCAGGTATGAATGTAGGGAATTGTTCTGCCTGAGAGCTGGTGGGTATCTATTTCAGACAAGGTGGCTAGTCCCAGAGATTCCGTGGCCTGATGGGCGGGGTGGGTGCCATTCTCCAGCCGGATGAAAGAAAGATAATATTGAAAGGGGGTGAAGATATAGGATTTCAGGCAACTCTGTGACAGGCATGCATCTTCCTTCTGATTTCTGCAGACACCAGCTGGTGGGGGGAGGTGGAAAGACAGGCCCACAGAAGAGAGGATCTCCCCAGTGGAAGAGGAAAACGGGAAGCCAGAGGGAGAAAGTCATTCTGGGTTCAAAGAAAATCAACTTAGAAAGCTTCCCTTATAAAAATAGCCATTGGCAAAACCTAGCCTATTTATAACACCAGACCAAGATCACTATCAGATCCTGGGCTGAATCACAAGACCCTGTAAATAATCCTCACAAGTATGGGGCACTGGCTGCCTGATTTATGGGAAGATATTTGAAACACCACAGGAGCAACTGAGTCAGGGAAAATTTGAGTGCTGGCACCAAATGGTACATTTGCAAGTAGATCTCGCTTTACAGAAATAGATAGGTTCCTGAAAAGTTGGCTCTAAAATTAATTCAATTAATAGAGTCATATTTTCCTAGTGAATCATATTTTTAAACTAGAGATGGACGGGGGGAAGGGAGACCAAAAAAATAAGACGATGGTGACCCTAAGACTAAATAAAAACCACTCTTCATTCAGCAAACTTTTAAAATCACACTTATTTAGGGGCACCTGGATGGCTCAGTGGGTTAAAGCCTCTGCCTTCGGCTCAGGTCATGATTCCAGGGTCCTGGGATCGAGCCCCACATCAGGCTCTCTGCTCAGCGGGAAGCTTGCTTCTCTTCCTCTCTCTCTCTGCCTGCCTCTGCTTGTGATCTCTGTTTGTCAAATAAATAAATAAATAAATCTTAAAAAAATAAAATAAAATCACACTTATTTAAAAGGCCATTATAAATGCTCATAAAATAGAAGCGATCCGTCAGCAAATATATGCCTAGCGCCTCTGATGCACAGGGAATTGCACCAGGCTTTGTGGGGGTTCCCCTTGGGAGCTCACAATCTGGGACTTCAAAGAAAATAACACTGAACATTCATGTTCCATCAGAAAACACCCCCTGGGATGGAGACGAGAGGTGTGCATGAGAGGCTGCCTGGCCCTTGCAGTGCTATCTGGGCTTGGACCAGCTCGGTCTCCCTCCTGCCAGAGCCAATAGGGTTCGCCCGTAAGTAGGCCTTTTCAGACTCTTCTTTTATAAGCTAAAAGCTGTCGGCTATGTGGTGCTGTGTCAAAATTACTATTTATTTAACTAACTTTAAAAAAGAAAGAAAAAGAAAAATGAAAAACCCCCATGATCTGGGTACCTTAATAAAATGAGAAGAGTTAAGGTATTTAAAGCTCTCTGAGAAGTTAAAAGCTGTATGTACAACTGAAGGAGTTGTTATTTTAAACTTTAAAGGGCATTTGCTCAAGGGATTTGTTTGTTTGGAAAAAGTCTGCCTCCTTCTACTTTTTGTGCTCTCTTGCACATAGACTACTACTGGTCACTGGTGACAGGACCAGATCTCTAATTGTTATTGGTTCTGTCAGTATGGACTGTGACATACTGAGTCTACTTTGAGTAAGGGACAAACACACTCTGACAGGGATGAGACTGTGGTCTCTGAGCTAATAACAATGTTGCTGATTACAGGCATATGCAGAGTTGGGGCAGAGTAGTTCAAAATATGCTATATCCCTTAGACACTATACACCTCAGGAACCGGTAACACTGGGGGAGCCTGTCCATAGCTAGTAAGAGTGAAACTCTTCCTGGCATTTCTGACTCAGATCTGAAAATGCACAAAATATCAGAGAATAAAAAGCCATTTTTGAATAATAAGAATACATTTTTTGTTTCAATTCCCTAGTGATGAACGAAGTTGTAGCAGAGACTGCTATTTATCCTAATATCACTTCTTCCCTTCTTCCTTTTACTGGCAGAACTGTTTTCAGCTTTTTAATAGCAATGTAAGGGGCTGCCCTGAAGACTACATTTCCCAACCTGCCTTACACTATACTTACATGTGGTCATGGGACTGCCTGTGGACCAATGGGATGGAAGAAACTTCCAGTTCATGTCCTTTAAAAGAGATATCACTCACCCTTGCCCTTTCCACATTCTAGAGGGTAGACTTGGCATTGCCAAGCCAGCTTTGATATCCTCCGGCAAGGCTTCTTAACCCTGAAGTCACAGATAGCCTACTCCTCCAACAAGGGGTCCATAAATAGAAATGCTGGTCTTGTAAACTTGGATAGGAAGAAAACTATGCAACTTTCTTTTCTTTAATCTCTATCTGAAATTTAGCATTTCCTTCAGTTATCATGTATGGAACAAACCATAAATGGTATCTGCCATATCCATGACTATCACCAACTGAAATTATAGGTATTTTCATATCACATTATATTTGTTATGGATTATCTTGAAAAATCACATACACTTACCAATACTTTGAAATGGCTACTATAAGCCATTAGACTTGCCACTAGATCATTACTTGGTGTATTAATGAAGCACACATTATTATATCAGGAGTTCATTTTATTTTTTTATACTTTGACAATATTTCAACATTAATGAACTTCCATTATAATCCTATGTATTTTATATTAGACATTTAAAAATATTACTCTGTGAAGTGGTCTGTAGGCTTTGTCATAGTGCCAAAGGGATCGATGGCACCAAAAATACGTTATGAAGCCTTACCTAGGGGATGTCAGAGCAATAATATTTATGAAACTCAGGTCTGTGGATGACTTTGTAGAGCAGAGCTACCCTTGAAGTTCTGGACCACCCCTTTAGATCAGGGCTGCCCAACAAAACTTTCTGAGATGATGAAAACGTTCCATATGTGCTGTTCAATACAACAGCCTCCAGTCAAGTGGCTCCTAAGTGCTTGAAATGTGGCCAGTGCAAATGAGGAACTGACTTTTAAATTTTATTTAACTGTACTTGATTTAAATGTAAATAGCTACAAGTATCTAGTGGCTACCATATTGGATAGCACAGCTCTAGATTGTTATATGAGAGGGAAACAGATTTCTGTCTTGTTTGAACTGCCGTATTTTTGAGTCTCCCTGTTACAGTACTTTAATCTATACCTTAACTAATACACAACCCTACCTAGAGTCAATAATAATAATAATAATAATATACCAGGGATAGATGGTACATTTGTACAAACTCAACACATAAAGACACTTGCAAATTGAAACCAAGAATTATAATGGGAATTTTCTAGTTACAAGTCATTCCCATATACATTATTTTGCCTGATATCTATTATCACCCTCTGATTATTATTGCCCCTATCTTATTCTCAAAGAGGTTAGGTGACTTTGTTGAAGTCACACAGAGAGTATAGCCAGGAGTCAATTCCATATCTTACCACCACCACACCAGGTACTTTCTTTCCAGCATTTTGAACGCTCTGGATGGCAGTCCCACCCCCTGATTTCTGGGGAGGAGAGAGGAGGCAGTGGAGGTTGAATCAGTCACCAATGGCCAAATATATAATCACTTATGCCTGTGCAATGAAGGCTCCATAAAACTCAAAAGGATGAGGTTCAGAGACCTTCCAGGTTGGTGAACTAGAACTGTGCTGAGCCCCAAACTCCACAAGGACAGAGCTCCTTTGTTTGGGTCCTCACCCCATTATCTCTTCATCTGGCTACTGATTCATATCCTTTAATAGCCTTTATAATAAGTCAGTAATCTACTTAGATGATATCCAGAGTTCTGTGAGCCACTAGTAAATTAATTGAACCCAAGGAGGGGGTCACAGGAACCTCTGATTTCTAGCCCTTTGGATAATAACATAGACTTGTAACTGGCATTGAAAGTGGAAGGCAGTCTTGTAGGACTGATGCAAGCTGATATCATCTCTGGGTAGACAGTGTCAGAATTGGGTTGAACTGTAGGACACCTAGCTGGTATCAGAAAATTGTGTGGTACGGGAGACTCCTCCCCCAATAGGAATTGGGTACTAAATCTTTAACATCTACAGTGTTACTTCTTGACTTCATGATTTTTTCCCCCTCAGGTTGAAGCACTGTGCATCTATTTCCCATTTTGGTAAATGAGAATTTAGCTATCTTCCACTAAGTGCCCCCTCACCCGCACAATCACAAACTCTTATCTTCCCCTCCTTTCATCTTGTCAACATAATTATAATTTCATTTAGATCAGTATTTAATTGCTGTATCAACATGCACTGTGTAATATGCTAGGATTACTTTTCATTTCTTCTACAAGGTTGTTTCCCCTGGAGTTAACAACTGTCTTTTTTGTTTTACTTTGTTCTTAAGTGCCTATCCATAATTTAATCCCCAACTTTCTGCCAATTGTCTAAATCTCCTAAATAAATGCTCAGGCACATTAGGTATTTAAACAATTTCATTTCCTTAACAAAATCTGTGCTGGAGCCTTCTGCTCTGATCCAATCTGTTGTAGTTGCCCTTACTGCTTCAGGTCATCCCGAGATCTCCCTTCACCATTATTCTGAGGATTCCTCGGTCTCCCTCCACCTTTTCCCATTTACCATGTCTTCTTCTTTCTTGGTTTATTTATTTATTTTTTTTTTAGAGTTCATCCTTCAGTGGTTTCCTCAAAAAGGGTGAATAAAAGGTAAATTTTTGGAGAGCTGTGTACTTGAAAATATCTTTATTCTAGCTTCATACTCAATTAAGAGTATGACTGGATCCAGAATTGTAGATTAGAAATAATTTTCCTTCATGGTTTGAAAGCATTGTTTCATTGGCTTCTGGTTTCTAATATAATTAATGAGAAGTAGAAAACCATTCTGATTTTTTATTCTTTGTGTGTGACCCTATTTTTTCCTCTCTTTAAGTGGTAGTTATTTTTTGACCCCACTGTTCTGAACTTTCATCATGATGGGCCTTGGTGTTGGTCTACTATCATTCACTGTTCTGACCCTTCTACTGCAATCTCGAGTCTTTCAATTTTGGGAAAGTTTCTTTAATACCTTCTTTATTTTTTCCAGTGTGTTTTCTCTCTCTCTCTCTTTTTTTTTTTTTGGCAACTTCTGTCATCTGGATGTTGGCTCTCCTACCCCAATCCATAATTTGCTTATCCTTTATACCCTATTTTTCATTTCCTTGTCCTTTTAATTTCTGGAAGACATTCTGAATTTCATAGTCTACTCCTTCTGTTGAATTTTAAACTTACTACATTTTTAATTTCTGAGAGTTCTTTTTCATTATCTGAATATCCTTTTTCATGGCCTTTTGTTCTTGTTTCATGAATATAATCTTTTGTCTCAATGAGAACATAAATAATAGAGGAATTTTTTTGAGTATCTAAAATTTTCATCTCTTGACATAGCGTGTTTCCTTCAAATTTAGTTTAGTCTCTGCTTAGAAATACTTGGTTTCTGCTCCTATTTAAGGAGTTACTCAAAAGTTGTTTGAGGTCTACTGTGGACTTCACTGCAGGGTCATCTGGCTGAGCTATCATGTCACAGAGGTCCTGGTATTTTCTCTTTAGGGCTGGGCAGACTCCCTGGAGATGGAGCATCCTCTCTCTGGTCTAGAAGGTATTTAAGCTTGATGATCTGTGTGTGGAAGCCCAGAGTGGGGAGAGGTCTGATATTTCTGTATTTGGTATGTAAACATTCGTTCAATCCCATGTTTTCAGTGATATATATCCTATTTTCAACTCTGATATATCCTGTCCAGAAACTCTGTATTATTCTCACCGGAAAGTAAACTTTGTTTTCTACCTGGAGCTGGGTAGGGAGTTGTCCTATTGTGCAAAGCTAGCATTATTGTTTAGGGATCTAATTGCTCTTAAGACATTCAACCAACCCTCCTGTTTTGTTTTTTTTTTAAATTTTATTTATTTATTTGATAGACAGAGATCACAAGTAGGTAGAGAGGCAGAGAGAGAGAGGAGGAAGCAGGCTGTCCGCAGAGCAGAGAGCCCGATGCGGGGCTCGATCCCACCACCCTGGGATCATGACCCGAGCCGAAGGCAGTGGCCCCAACCCACTAAGCCACCCAGGTGCCCCCAACCCTCCTGTTTTAAGTCTCATATTTACTTCCCATCTTCAGTTGCATGTACTGTCCCCAATTCTCAAGTCTTCAAGTAGATCTGTGGAAACTCTTGGCTTTCTCTACTGGCTGGTTTAGAATTTAACTTTCCTTCTGTCCATCTCTCTTAGTTAGTTTGAACTGCTGTAACAAAAGTACCACTGGCTGGGTAATTTAAGCAACAAACATTTATTTCTCACAGTTCGTGTCAGCAGATTTGGTGTCTGGTGACCATCATAGGTGACCATCTTTTCACTGTACCCTCACATGGTGGAAGGCCAAGGAAATTCTTTGGAGTTCCTTTCATAAGGCCACTAATCCCATTCATGAGCAGTCCACCACTATAACCTAGTCAACTCCCAAAGGCCCCACACCTCCAAATACCATGACATTGTAGATTATTTTATCAATTTTAGTGGGACACAAACATTCAGTCAGTCTACCGCATTATCTTTCCAGACCCCAAATCTTTTGTTGCCATTGTTTACTGTCCTATTCTTATTAACTTTGAGGGTTAAAAATATCCCTTTACTCTCAGGGTGTCATAAGGAGGATAACAAATAAACATGTTTGATCCTCCCCCCCCCTTTTTTTTTTTGAGTAACACATTCACATGGTTCAAGCTTCAGGAGGAAAAAAGATTATATAATGCAGTCTCTCTCCCACCCTAATGCCAAGTCACCCAAAAGCTCTCCTAGGAAGAAACCAATGTCACCAATTTCTGGCATCCCTCAGCCTACCTTAATCACTCTAGATTTTGCTCTATTATTATCAGGCTATTTGTATCATTTTAGACTTTGCTTTATTGCTATAGCTTCTTTCATATTATATGAAGAACTTCTTGAGGAAACATAAAAAAAACTGAAGTAGCCTAGCTCTTTGGGGGAGGATTAAAACAATGATAAGAGTTATCTTTTTTTTTTTTATCCTTTCTATTTTATGTACACTCTCTCACCCTGTAGGCCCTGTTCACTGCTCAGGCACCAAGGAGTAACCACAAAAGCTTCCCCCAGCTACTGTTAAACCAGATCTACAAGAAGGGATCTGAGAAACTGTTTTCATGTCAACAACTAATACAGCCTACTCTACCATTCTTCCCCTGAAGTGGCTGAATTTTCAAAGGAGATAAAACTTAAGGCCAAAGGAATTAAACTGTAGTGGCTGCCATTTTGGGAGTCACCCAGGACAACAAGTCACTTTTGCCAAGATGTGCTGTTACTGTGACTATGCTTACCAGGAAAATAGGGTCAAGCAAGAGCAGACTCTCAACACTAGATGATTTTCAAACTAGGCAAATGCCAAAGAAGCTATCTTTTAATATAACGAGCACCAAAGCTGAATAGGCCAAATGAAACACTCATACATTAATAAAAATGCTGCTTATAGTCATTTTCCAACTAAATAATAATGTTGGGAAACAGTACTGAATAACAAAATTACCACGAAGTAAACTTAGAATAAAAATTATCCATAAATTGTGCTTTTTAAAATGAGTGTCCTCAAAAATGTAACTGAAACTAAGATAGCAAAATGTTAGTTTCCAGTTCTATGATAAAGTAGATGGTATCAGACTCACTTTCTTGCCATAAACAATCAAAACTTGACAAAATATATAAGATAACAGTTATCAGGCTCAGAGAGCAACCAACACAGAAACTCAAGCAGGGAGCAATTGTTTTGATAGAGGGATGAGGCAGAAATAAAAGTTCGATGATGTGAAGGTGGCTGAGATTTGGGGAGCAAAGTGGTACAGATGGTTGAATGTGAGGGAGGGAATGCAGAAATCTACATGGAAATTTCCCTTGGATCCCTGGCTAAGTCTTAGGCTACTGAGCAGTGGCTAAGACTCCTAAAGGTCTGGGAGAAAGCATGTGCTGTGAAGCTGAGAGTGAGTAGAAATGCCAGGGACACCTGGGTGGCTCAGTGGGTTAAGTCGCTGCCTTCAGCTCGGGTCATGATCCCAGGGTCCTGGGATGGAGTCCCACATCGGGCTCTCTGCTCGGCAGGGAGCCTGCTTCTCCCTTCCCCATTCTGTCTGCCTCTCTGCCTACTTGTGTGATCTCTGTCTGTCAAATAAATAAATAAAAAACCTTAAAAAAAAAAAAAAAGAAATGCCAGGTATTAAACAGTATTGAAAAGATGTGGGATTTTGGACGACAGCAGAGTGGAAGACATAAGTGAACACACCAAACATTTACTTATAACTCAGAAAAGTCACCCATAAGATTATCAATCATACTTAGCTAAGGGGATGCTAGATCTTCCCTAAATAAGGCCTTCCAGTCACTTAGCTGACTGAACAAGTTTAAACACTCTGTAGATTACTATTAGATAGTTCAGAGTAATCTAGCATTTACAGTGTCTGGCATATAAATATCTACCCCTGAAAACTGTAAAATGCACCAATTATCAAGAGATAAAACAGTGATTAAAAACAGAGTTGATCCAGATATGTGACTTAGCAGAGACTCCAAAATAACTATGATTACTATATTCAAAAGAAAAGAGGTAGATAAAGAAGATGAAAAAAAAAAAAAACCAGAATATTTGAACTTAGGAGCCTCAAAAATAAAAAAATCCAAAAAATCTCCCAGAACTTCCAAAAACAGAAATTGGAGATTAAGAACTCACTGGATGGGTTCAACAGAGGAGTAGATACACAGCAGACAGGATTAATGAGCCAGTAGATAGGTCAATATTATATATCCAAAATAAAGCACAAAGAGGAAAAAAAAAGGAAAAAGGAAAGCAGAAAGTAATATAGAGTTGAGCCATAGTCAGATGATCTAACATGCATACCACTGGACTCACATTAGGTAGAAAAAGAGAGAATGGAAAAGAAGACAGTTTTGGAAAAAATGCCAAATAATATTCAAAATCTGAGGAAACACATCTACCCCACAGATTGAAGAAGCTTAGTGATTCTCAGGCAAGACAATAAATAGAACCAAACCCAGGTACATCACAAATTGATAAAAAGCAAAGATAAAGAGAAAATCTTAAAAGTAGCTACGGGGGGCAGTGGGGGGGAGAGCACACTATACTTCAGGAAACAACAATAAGAATGAATCTTGATGGTTAAAAACATGCTATTCAACAATGAATAGCTCAACCAAGAAATCAAAATTATGTATGGAGACGAAAATGCAGACACAATGGTTCAAAATCTCTTGGATGCAGCAAAAGTGGTTCTGAGAGAGATACTTCTAACAATGCAAGCCTACCTCGAGAAGCAAGAAAAATCTCAAACATTAACATAACAGTAGAAGGAAGGAAATAATAAAGATTAAAGTAGAAATAAGTGAAATAGAACTAAAGAAAACCCCCGACAGAACAGATCAATGAAACCAGGAGCTGGTTCTTTGAACAGATCAACAAAATTAGTAAATCCTTAGCCAGACTTATTTAAAAAAAAAAGGGGGGGGGGACTCAAAATCAGAAATGAAAGAGAAATAACAACCAATATCACAGAAATACAAAGGACTACAAAAGAATATTATGAAAATATTGTCTGTGTCTGGATGGCTCAGCGGGTTAAAGCCTCTGTCTTCTGCTCAGGTCATGATCCCAGGGTCCTGGGATGGAGACCAGCATCGGGCTCTCTGCTCAGCAGGGAGCCTGCTTCCTCCTCTCTCTCTCTGCCTGCCTCTCTGCCTACTTGTGATCTCTGTCTGTCAAATAAATAAATAAAATCTTAAAAAAAAAGAGAATATTATGGAAACCTATATAACAACAAATGTGATAAATCACATCAATGAGAAAAGATAAAAACCATATGATCATTTCAATAGATGAAAAAAAAAGCATCTGACAAAGTACAACAACCATTCATGATAAAAAAAAACCCTCGACAAAGTAGATTTAGAGGGAACAAAACTTACATAATAAAGGCCACCTAGGAAAAACTCAAAGCTAATATCATCCTTAATGGGAAAAAACTGAGAACTTTCCCCCTAAGGTCAGGAACAACATAAGGACGTCCACTTTCACCATTTTTATTTAACATAGTCCTGAAGTCCTAACCACAGCGATCAGACAGAGAAATAAATAAAAGGCATCCAAATTGGTCAGGCAGAAGTAAAATTTTCACTATTTGCAGATGATAATATATGTAGAAATCCCTAAAGACTCCACCAAAAAAACTACTATAACTGATAAATGAATTCAGTGAGGTCACTGGATACAAAATTACAGAAATCAACTGCATTTCTGTACGCTAATAATGAAGTAGCAGAAGGAGAAATTAAAAACACCACCCCATTTACAACTGCACCAAAAATAATAAAATACCTGGGAATAAACTTAACCAAGGAGGTGAAAGACCTGTACTCTGAAAACTATAAAATGTTGGTGAAAGAAATTCAAGATGACATAAGGAAGTGGAAAGATATTCCATACACACGGACTGGAAGAACACATATTGCTAAAATGTTCATACTATCCAAAGGAATCTACAGATTTAGTATAATCCCTACCAAAATACCAACAGCATTTTTCACAGAACTGGAGAAAATAAATCTAAAGTTTGTATGAAACCACAAATGACCCCAAATAGCCAAACCAATCTTGAAAAAGGAAAAAAAGAACAAAACTGGAGGTATTACAATTTCAGATTTCAAGAAATACTACAAAGCTGTGGTAATCAAAAAGTATGTTACTGGCATAAAAGTCAACACATGGGTCAATGAAAAAGAATGGAGAGTCCAGAAATAAACCCACATTTACATGGTCAATTAATCTCTGACAAAGGAGGCAAGAATATGCAATGGGAAAAAGACAGTCTCTTCAACAAATGGTGTCGGGAAAACTGGACAGCTACGTGCAAAAGAATGAGACTGGACCACTTTCTTACACTATACACAAAAATGAACTAAAAAATGGATTAAGGACCTAAATGTGAGAACTGAAACCATAAAAATCCTAGAAGAGAGCATAGACAATAAGCTCTCTAACATGGGACATAGCAACATTTTTCTAGACATGTCTCCTGAGGCAAGGGAAATAAAAGCAAAAATAATCAGGAATACACCAAAATGAAAAGCTTTTGCATAGTGAAAGAAACAATCAATAAAACTAAAAGGAAACCTACTGAATGGGAGAAGATATCTGCAAATGACACATTTGATAAAGGGTTAGTATTCAAAATATATAAAGAATTTATATAACCTAACAACAAAAAAATAAGTAATCTGGGGCACTTGGGTGGCTCAGTGTAGTTAAAGCCTCTGCCTTCATCTCAGGTCATGATCCCAGAGTCCTGGGATCGAGCCCCGCATCAGGCTCTCTGCTCAGCAGGGAGCCTGCTTTCTCCTCTCTCTGCCTGCTTCTCTGCCTACTTGTGATCTCCGTCTGTCAAATAAATAAATAAATAAAATCTTTAAAAAAATTAAAAAATAAAAAAAGGTAATCCAATTAAAAATGGGCAGAAAACATGAATAGACTTTTCTACAAAGAAGATATTCAGATGGCCAACATACACATGAAAAGATGTTCAACATCACTCATTATCAGGGAAATGCAAATCAAAACTGCAATAAGATATCACTTTGTACCTGTCAGAATGGCTAAAATAAAAAATACAAGAAACAACAAATGTTGGCAAGGATGTGGGAAAAAAGGAACCCTCTTGCACTGTTGGCAGGAATGTGAACTGGTACAGCCATTGTGGATAACAGTTTGGAGGTTCCTCAAAAATTAAAAATATGATTACCATATTATCCAGTAATTCCATTAATAGATATAACCTAAAGAGCATAAAAACACTAATTTGAAGGGACAAATGCACTCCTATGTTTATAGCAGCATTATTTACAATAGCCAAACTATGGAAGTACCGTAAGTGTTCATTGATAAATGCATGGACAAAGAAGATGTGGCCTGCCTGCACACACACACACAGGAATACTACTCAGCCTTAAAAAAGAATGAAAGCTTGCCATTTGAGACAATGTGGAAGGACCTAGATGGTATAAGGCTAAGTGAAGTAAGCCAGAGAAAGGCAAATACCATATGATTTTACTCGTATGTGAAATTTAAGAAACTAAACAAAGAGAAAAAGAGACAAAGAAACAGACACTATAGAAAACTGATGGTCACCAGAGGGGAGGTTGGTAGGGGAATGGATGAAATAGGTGAAGGGGATTAAGAAAACACTTATCGTGATGAGCACTGAGTCATGTACAGTTGTATGGAACTGCGGAATCACTCTATTGTATGCCTGAAACTAATATAACACTGTATGTTAACTATACTGGAATTTTTTTAAAAAGTGAAAAAAAAAAAGGAATGTTGATTTAAGAAAAATTACACAAAGTAAAAGATTTTAAAAGTTCTGAAGAATAAAAAGTCAACTATAAATTCTATACCCAAGGAGGATGCCCTTTAGAAAGAAAAGGAACAGTAAAGATGCTCTCAGAAAAATAAAATGAACGAGTATTCATTTCTTGTAGAGAATTGCTCTATGAGTAATACCAAAGGGTATGATGACTATAAGACAGGATGTTCTTCAGGCTCAAGGGCAGATGTTCTGATATGGAAGTATACAATTTTAAGAAGGAATCAGAAGCTTCAAAATGTAAACATATGTATAAATATAGAGACTACTGACCATTAAAAACAATAGGAATAATAATGCCTTGTGGGGTTTATCACTTAGTAGAAATAAAATATATGGAAAGTGTAACAAAAACGTTGGCAAGGGGGAAATGAAATATACTTTAAGTTTCCTGCTTGCTTTGGCAATGGTGAGGTAAACTCTAATAGATTAATTTGGAACTTTCTATAATAATCGCTAAACAGTTCAAGTTCCACATTGGGGGTAGAGCTGACTTAAAAAAAAAAGAATAAAAAAATGAAAGATGCTTAAAAATAAATAAAGTCAGAGAAAAGGGAATGAAAGTGAAAAACAGAGCAGATAAATACAAAACAAATGACAAGAGAATTAAATCTAACTAAGTCAGTAATTATATGTAAGTGGCAATATACAATCTAATTAAAAGATAAAAACTATCAGATTGGAATTTAAAAAACAGAGATGCAACTAAAAAAACCCAGCAATTCGCTTTTCGACAGGTTGAAAATAAATGATTAATACCATGGCAAATAACAAAAAGAAAGTTCTGGGTATGGCAATATGAGATAAATAGATATTAAAGTAAGAAGTATCATGAGAAATAACTAGAGACATTTCACAATGATAAAAAGGTCAATGCAACAGAAAGATAAATGTCCTAAACATTTATAGATCAGATAACTTAGCCTTAAAAGAAATAAAGTTGGGGATAAAAAGAAGGAACAAATCTGTAGTTATCACTAGAGATTTTAACATACCTCTTTTACTAACAGATGGAGCAGACAAAACATCAGTAAGGATACAGAAGATTTGAACATGACTAACCAACCCAATTTCACTGACATACATATGCAACAACTGCAGAATAGAGATTCTTTACAAGTACACATGGCACATTTACCAAAACAGAGTATATTCTTAGCCTTCAAGTAGCTCTCAACAGATTTCAAAGGATTAAAATCATGTTTTCTGACCACTCTGGAAATGAGATGAAATGCAAGAACAGAACGATGAGAAAAATCTCCAAACGACTGGAAATTAAGCAACACCTGTCTAAGTAACCCATAGGTCCAAGAAGTCACAACAGAAACTAGAATTGACCTCTAAAAGCTAACAGGGCCTGTCCAGGGCCAGGGCAGTCAGGCATGAAAAAGAGACTGGAGGATGTTAGCTCTGGAAGGGATCCTGGGACAGCAGACAAATCCTGTTTTACGCTGGAAGGAACTGCAGTCATAGGAAGGTCGAGTGGCATGCACACAGATAGTCAAGAGGCAGGGCAGGGACACTAAATGCTGGTTGCCTGATTCCAAATTCAGACTTGCCCCTTTTCCTGACTTGAGCATGTGCAGAAATCAACACATAAGAGTTAAGACATGTGGCATGACTCTAACGGATACTCATTTCTTTCATATGCCCCAAACTCTTGTCCTTAATTAGATGTTTATGAAATTACTTCCACATTATATTCCATTTTGGTGTTTCTTGTTTTCATAGCCCTAAGTATTGACACACATACTGCTGCTTTTTACCTCTGGTCTGACCCCAGTTTGACAAAATGATTAGAAATAAATAAAGTAAATAAAATAACAAAAGCTTCCCTCTGTCCACCAATCTGCATTTTGCTTATTCCTGACCGAGTAGCTGCCTTCAAATTTATCCTTTCCTTTCTTTTTTCTGTCGCTACTGCCTCCTCCTGTCTCCTGCTCAGGCCTCCAGCTGTCCCTTTCCAATTCATGTCTTTCCTGGCTGCCAAAGGCATTTTTCTAACAGTCTCTATGGTGTCTCTTCTCCACTTAACACAATTCTACGTGTTCCCCAATTCATCAGGATGAAGTCCATTCAAAATGCTTCCTTGCCCGGCCTCAATCCACCTACCTTCCTACCTATCAAGCCTCATCTCTCTGCATCATCCCCATAGGCACCCTTCCCATTAGTTAGCTGTTGTCATTGTTCCTCTTCTCTGTTAGACCTTTTAGGCAAAGCTGAAATGGCTTCTCTTTCATGAAGTCTTCCCTGTCCTCATACTGGAATCATTCCCTCTTTGGCACTCTCTACCCCTCCCCTGTACATATCGAGCGGCCTTTATCACATTTCTGGCCTTAAAATGATAAATGCACGTGCCTGAAGCCTCTAGCACCAGAATATAATCTTACAGAAGGCAGGACTGTAACCCCTATATCTAGCTTGACACTAGAGTAAGTGATTGCTCCCAGATCTGGGGTTACAGAGGATAAGCCTTTTCTAACACAGAAGAAATGCAAACATCAGCTGAGCTACCATAAATACAGGTGCCTAGAAGGGATGAGATGGATGGAAGTGAAATGGTATCACCAGCATGCCCGACAGCACCACAGTGGTGTCTGCTGTTCACGGTGGTTACTCTGCTGAAAGGGCGTTTCCTCTCACAGGGTCTGCCCACTTTCTAGAGGGCCATGACCAGAGTCTAGTGAGATGGGTCAGAGGGGCATAGCCTGCCGGAGTACAGCAGGGGAGTCAATCAGTGGATGGCTTCAGTCATTAGGAGCGTCTCCAAGAGGAGCTTTTCTTCCCCACAAAGATATTTCAACTTCAGTAGGTCTGAGGTAAAGACCCGAGTTTACTTTAAAGGAATTAAAAAAAAAAATTCCACTCTCCAAATTAAAAACCCTGAGGTAAACCAAAGTGCTGTCTCCCAGATAAACACCCGCTTCTATGAATCATGAATTTCTGAAACAGAGAGACAGAACCGTTTGTTCAGTCTGTGGATCAGTGAAGGATACAGCAATAGTGAGAAAAGGCAGGTACTGTGTGCACAAGGAACAAGTGCAAGGATGTTTGTTGGGGCATTATTTGTATCAAAAGCTTGGAAACAAATGTTTTTCAATAGATGAATGCACAGGTTTTCAAGTATGTCATCAATAAAACCTCTACTCTGGTGAACACGGCTGAACTGGGGCTGCACCTAGCAGCATGGATGAATCTCAACAATATACTCTTGAGGGGAAAAAAATAGTTGTGTAAGGATACATATGACAGGACCCCATCTACATAAAATTTTATGGAAAATAAGGTGATACCTTATCTAGGGAGACATCACACATGCAGTCAGGGTAATAAAGGCACCCAGAGCAATGATAAGGAGCATATTCAGGGCAGGGCTTATCCCTGGGGGAAGGGGTGAGGGAAGGCCTGTGATCAGGGAAGTGGGGGTGGGGCCTCAACCAAATATCCCACTTTTTTTTAATTAAAATTTTTTTAAAATTATTTTTTATGTTTTCAAAAAGATTTTATGTATTCACTTTACAGGTGGGTGGGAGACAGAGTGTGAGAGAGTGAAAGCAAGCATGAGCAGGGGGAGGAGCAGAGGGACAGGGACAAGCAGACTGTGCTGAGCAGAGAGCTCCACACGGGGCTTGATGATCTGAGCTGAGACCAAGAGTCAGACACTTGGCTGATGGGGTCACCCAGGCACCCCATCCCAGTCACTCTTTGGTTGAGTGTGGTATGCATGCTTTCATTACATTTACTAAGTCTTTCTGCAAGCCTGAAGTATTTCATAATAAGGTTAATAGTGAAAAAAAGTTCTCAAGCACTCTATGCAAAATCTCCAGGCGTAGGTATTTTAATGCTCTGAGGGCAGAAATAGAATCCACCCCGAGTTTATCAGTCTCTTTTAAGTAAGAGGTGAACTGGGTTCCCTGCCAGGCGTTGCACAGGCAAAATACTGTTTTTAGTGAACCTTGCCTCCCTACTCCTCCCATCTCCCTCCCTGGCTCCTCAGCTTTAAGCTGCACTGCACCCTTTTCTTCTGAGAGCGAGCAGATCAGCTGTAACACCACTTGCCCAATGAAATGAGCCTGACACCCACCACAGAGTCCCGAGTCCCTGTGGGCCTCTCAGGTGGCTGTGGTGTCATGGAAAGAATCCAGCAGAGATGGCTCAGGGGGTGTATGGTTACTAGCTGTGCCACTTGTCCACATCTGCAGAACTTTCCTGGCCTTGGTGGCTTCATTTGTAAAGAGGATGGTTTGGATCACTCAGGTACATCCCTTCCAGCTCTGAAGTCTTGGGCACCACAAGCTGCATCCAAAAGACTTTCAGTTCTGGTTCTCACCAAGGAGGAAAGCTCTCACAAGGAGGAAAGTTTGCCTCTTGCCCTGAACTCTGACACTGGGGAGTTTCACTGGTGTCAGGGTGAGCAAGTTATTTATTAAGAGTGTTCCACAGAAATCCTCTCCCACTTGCCTGAGTCACAGTGAAAACAGGAAGCCCACACCTTTTTCTTCTGAGGACCATCCCATGTGCCTACCACCTTCCACCAGCTGTAAAAATGTCTTCATGAAACCCCCACAGAGCCAAAGCCAAAGGGTGCTGTGTGCGGGAGGGGGTGGGATATTGCGGCAGGAGGCATGCAAGCTGCTTGCTCACAGGAAACCCGCAGCAAAGTCTGGACAGTCCAAGGAGAAATCCATCCAAGAAGTCTGCCCGGAGATAAGGCACTTCCTAAGCAGTCTCTGCTCCCGGGGCATAAATTACTTCATTTGTCCAACAGTAAAACTAAGTGTAGGACATGGAGCTTAAAATTAAATAAAAATTATAATAGCCCCCCACCAATTAGGATAGAAAATGGAAGCACATGTACAAGATTCATAAGCTGAGTCTCCTTCCAGTCCTGTCTCCAGCCAAACGGCTCTCTTATCCAGTAGCAACCACTGTTCTCAATTTCTGGTATATACCTTATACTATGCATATACAAACATATAAACACACATACATATACATACACAAATGATTCTTTAAAGAACATGCTACACACGTTCTATACCCGGTTTTGGTAAAGTTTTCTTTTGAAAAGTTTAAAACTTAGAGAAAACTTGAGTCAATACCCCCATCCTGTTCCCATATATATGCTGATATTTCCCCCACATTTTCCTCTTAATCTATGTTTACTTTTTTCCCCTGAATCACTGAAAAGTATACTGCAGACATCATGACACTTATTTTCTGAAAACATCAGCATGTGTCCTGTAAGAATAAGGATGTCCTCCTACACACCCATAATAACATTACCACACCCATGAAAATTAACATTAATTCAATACTATCATCTTAATATGGAGTCCATATTCAAATATCCCCAACCGTCTCAAAAGGGAACCTTGCTTTTCAAATTAACTACTCTATCCAGGAGAATTTTCTGTATCTTTCAAATAGAGACTTCTCAATCTTTGTGACAAGTGGATAATAGTGGCTAACATCTATTAAGTGTTTACTGTGAGTAAGGCACTCTTCTAAGATTTTTTCTTCTGCTATCCCTGGGTTAATTTTCTTTTTTCTTTTTTTATAATGTCCTAAGTTTGACACATAATTTCTTTTATTTTCATTCACTTTTATTATTCATATAAGAACTGAGGTTGGTGAATTTTCCGAAGTACTATATTAGCTGTGTAAAAAAAAATTACGTGTAGAATTTTCACATTATTTTCCAGATAGTCTACAATTTTCATTTTGATTTCCTCAATGACTCAAGAGGAGTTTTAAAAATTCCCAGTGGTGGGGACGCTTGGGTGGCTCAGTTGGTTAAGCAGCTGCTTTCGGCTCAGGTCATGATCCCAGCGTCCTGGGATCGAGTCCCACATCGGGCTCCTCGCTCGGTAGGGAGCCTGCTTCTCCGTCTGCCTCTGCCTGCCACTCTGTCTGCCTGTGCTCTTTCTCTCTCTCTAACAACTAAATAAATAAAATCTTAAAAAAAAAAAAATTCCCAGTGGTGTTTTTTGTGTTTTAATTTTATAAATTTGCGTTTCTTAATTGTATTATAGAGTGATCAGATATGTTTTCTTGTGCTATTTCTACTTTTTTAAAAAAGATTTTATTTATTTATTTGACAGACAGAGATAACAAGTAGGCAGAGAGGCAGGCAGAGAGAGGGGGGGAAGTAGGCTCCCTGCTGAGCAGAGAGGACCCTGAGATCATGACCTGAGCAGAAGGCAGAGGCTTAACCCACTGAGCCACCCAGGCGCCCCATTTCTACTTTTTTCTTTTTTTTTTAGTTAGAGAGAGCAAGCACAGGCAGACAGAGAGGCAGGCAGAGGCAGAGGGAGAAGCAGGCTCCCTGCCGAGCAAGGAGCCCGATGTGGGACTCGATCCCAGGATGCTGGGATCATGACCTGAGCCGAAGGCAGCCGCTTAACCAACTGAGCCACCCAGGCGTCCCCCATTTCTACTTTTTTGATAAGTACCATGGTTTTCTCAGTTCCTACTATATGGTTAATTTTTGTGGTAACTGAAAAGAAAAAGGTTTCTCAACGAATCTACCTTATTAGTTTAGGAGGCAGCAGTTTTATGTCTCTACATCCATATCAAATTCAGCATGTTATAATTCAAGTATTTTTATATTTTGGCCTCAGAGTTTGAGACATTTCATCCTTACCACTCTGTCATGCAATTGTGGTTAATGTTGGTCTTACATGGCATATAGCTTCTACTGAATTAGAGAACCTTAGCGATGGAAAAGAATTTAAAGGGCATTTAAGCCAACCTCCATTTTGTACAGGAATTTCCCTTAAAGCACCCCAAAAGATGTTCAAATGGATTTAACTTGAATTATTGCCATGCTGGGAAACTCAGTACATTGCGGAAGTTGTGGTGCTTATGGCCTCTGTCAGATGGTCAAGAATTAAAGTCCTCAGCAAGTATTAACTGGCTACCCAATAGGAGGACTACATTGTTCAATACACTTTGCAGAACACACAAGAGGAGGTTGATACTCTAGAGCTGTGGTTCCCAAAGTGTGTCCCTCAGGGCACTGCAGGATGGGATATTTTAAATTTTTCAGGAAAGCACGACACACAATATCTGTCAGGCACTGCGGAAACTATCAGATCAAGGTAGTTTATAGCTTTGACATTTTAGTATATATGCTGCCGAAGTGAGCACTAGCTTTGACATTTTAGTTTGTACTATATTCCTTTTGATGATCTCAAATCTCTGCAAAACTGGGGTTTTGGCAACTGTACCACAAAAAGTATTATGTGAAAATCAGCAAAGAACAGGAAAGGAATGTGGCAGTGTCCCATCTGATTCCAAGCTTTGAGAAACTATGAAGTACCTAACAGGAACATAAATCCTATTAGTAAATAACTGTGGTTGTTTTTAGAATAAAACAATGATTTTTTTTAAATTTATGTGCTGTATTTTTTCAAAGAGCTACTAATTGTTAGGTCAGGACTATTTATTGAGTCCTAACTGCTTCATAAATGAAATTTCTGTGTATTTCTTTTGGCCTCGTGGGCTCTGTAAAATAATTCCTGAGACTCTGAGAGCACTGTCTGAGAATTTCTCTGGGAACTCATAGCTGAGTTTCAGAGACAAGAACTCATGACAGCAATGTAATCAGGATGTCAAACGTTATGGTTATACACTTTCATAGAATCAGCACGTTTCAGGAGATCAGAGTGGAAGGAGTATAGTTAGATGGGAGCACAACATAGAACAGAGTCAAACAAGTGGGACCGGCCAGGCCCCTGTGGACTGGGAATGCCTGAACCACAGGCAGGAGAAGGAGAACCTTTATAAGAGCAAAGAGGATTGGGAATGAATATGAGACAGTGAAGACAATGGTCTGGTGGGAGGCCTTGGAGGAGAAGCTAAGGAGTTTAGAGTTTTGATTGGGTGTTTGGTCCTAGCACTGATACATTAAAAACCAGTATTTTAGGAAGATTAATTCAATGGGGTAGTAGATGGACTGGAGGATGAGAAGGTAAGAAATTACATCACCTGAGATAGGAGTGCACTTATATAGGACAAGTTTGATAACAATACATAGTAGGTGTCAGTTCCCTCCCTCAGCAGCCACACTACACGGAGTCCATACTACAAAGTTCCTAAAGCTATATCCTAAGAACATGAATCATAGCCCTTGATTGCATGCTTGGAAAACTGCTGCTTTAGGATTCTTTCTAACTGGGGCACACTGGAATTGACTTTACAGAAATTCTGCTTGGACATCATAGCCTTGCTTCTAGGAAAGTATACAAAAAGAGAGGTTGAACATAGAATAGGAGGGAAAAAATACTAGATTGAGAGCCAGGATACTTGGAATTCAATCTCATTTGACCAAAAACTCACCAAAGAGTAGTCCTAGAACTCCTCTTCTTCATTCTTAGAATGAGGGCTCTATGATGTGAGACATGAAGAAATTCTAAATTGCCAAAGAGGGCTCATTTCTACCTAAGGAATCAAGTCCAATCTTTTTGTATACTGATGAGTAGAGCCAAAACTGCGGTTTTAATATTTCATTCCAATTTGCATGAAGCATTTATATCAACAAGGGGCTCTATATTATTAAAATATCATAATCTGGGCCTCTGTAAACTATTATTACTGTAATAACAGTGAATGTATACAATAGATGGGAATATTGGCAGAGACTTCTAGGGAACAAAAATCAGCCCATGTACCAAAGCGCCCCATGATGACGACTCAGACAATATTTAAAATAAAAATTAAGCAAACAGTCTGCTTTGTGTCTCGGGGGAATAAACAAGCCCTGTATAACCTGCATGAAGACAGAGCAGGATCATCCAAGTATGACAGGGAGAAGACGATGGAAAATCAGGGGAAATCAGGGAGCAGAATGACTGCTTAGAACTTGACACAGTTACAAACACAAGGAATACCCAATAAAGGCCACATCAGAAGAGACATTAGCCAAGTCCTATGGGTTTGTGTTTATTTTATTTTAATTCAAGCAATGACAGCTTTATTTTTCCTTTCCAACTTCAGAAGGAATGATAATGCACCCTATACAATCAGCCCATAAAGCACTTCTGATTCTTTTTTTTTTTTTTAAGCATTTTTAAAAAAAATTATTTATTTGACAGAGATCACAGGTAGGCAGAAAGGCAGGCAGAGAGGAGGAAGCAGGCTCCCTGCGAGCAGAGGACCCTGGGATCATGACCTGAGCCGAAGGCAGAGGCTTCAACCTACTGAGCCACCCAGGCGCCCCAGCACTTCTGATTCTTTACTCAAATTGGGTAGAAGATCAAATGATACAGTATTGGAGACCCCCCCTAGGGCGATGGGATTATTAAATGTCAGGACTTGGTGATGAGTCATAGAAGATGTCTCTGGCTTTTTAAATGGCCCCTGAATACTGCAGTCTCTTTGATAGTCCTAAAACATCTTTCTTTTTTTTAAAAAAGATTTTATTTATTTATTTGACAGAGAGAGAGTGAGAGAGAGAGAGAGAGAGAGAGATCACAAGTACACAGAGAAGCAGGCAGAGGGCGGGGGGGGGGGAGCAGGCTTCCTGCTGAGCAGAGAGCCTGATGCAGGGTTCGATCCCAGGACCCTGAGATCATGACCTGAGCCGAAGGCAGAGGCTTAACCCACTGAGTCACCCAGGCACCCCCCTAAAACATCTTTTTAGAGGCACAGGTCTAGTGGGGGCACAAAGTCTCAGCAGTCCCCAAAGAAGACCAGGATGAACATGGCCATAGCAGTCTTCTAAATGCAGCTCTGGGTTACAGTTTTTGCTAGGGTAGGTTACAGTGGAGGAGGTGGGGGAGTGGCAAGGGAGGGGGAAGAAAAAACATTCTCTCATCCTTGGGAAACTTGCAGAATGACTTCCCTTGATGAGTTTGTTCAAGCGCAATCTCTACCTCCCACCCTTGCTTACAGGTCAGCGAACCCATTCATAGATTAGGAAGTGACCCACAAGCACCCGAGTGAGGAGAGGGGCGTGGTGGTGGAAACGCTTGGAGAGAATGCCATATCCTGTTTAACTTGGCCTTGCCAACGTTTCTTTAGTTAAAGAGCAAAAAGGTCCTACTTCCAATGGCCTTTCCGTTCATAAAACAGGCTGTTCCCCACATTTATGAAACCACTCTCCCTGCTTCACTTCACCTCTCCTGCATTAATCTCCTCATCTGCGAGACAGAGAATGAGCCCTAATTTACTCACATCATAGCACCATTGTGTAGAAAATGCCTGGAGATAAAAATGTGATACACTTGCAATACATTGTAAGTCCTTACAGTACAAATGAACTAAGTCCCCTGAAAACACTCTTCATCTTGCTATTGGCCACTCAGACAAGTATCCTGGTGACCAGAACTACAGAAGGGCTCTCTGAAGCCACAAAGGCAAAACACAAACTTGTTGAGAATGACAGCCACTGGAAACAACACCTTCAAGTTCTGGAAAGTTCAGAGTTAGCACGTTAGTACAAATGCAAAACCCCTGCTGAGGCTGCAGGGAGATAAAGAAGCCTTGTTGTCTATGTCCTAGCAAGGTGCCTTTCCCTCACGGTCGTTAGGAAACTGCCTATGACTCTTCTGTAGCAGAAATAACTTTTGAGTGGTTTGGTCTGGGCACTTCCACTGCCTCTCAACCAATAGAACAGGGAACTGCCAATATCACCGAAGTTGTGGGGTTGGGGTCTCTGTCATCCTGTGTCCTTTTAGGAGATCACGTGAGAGCAAGGGCACCCAAACCTCCATCTGTTATGGTTTCCCACTCTGTTGCCTCACCCTAACTACCCAAATTCTCTCTCATAATCTCCCAATCCCACCCCATGCCTGCTATCTTCACCTTGTTCTCTTTAATTCTGTCACACTTCAAGTTCCATGACAGTCCTTGCCTCCTTCCCCAGATGTTCTAGCCCACGATCATCTTACTAGAACTTACCTGAGCCTGTGCTGTGCGCCTATGAGCAACCACAGATTATCAGGATTGGACAAGGCCTCAAAGGGCATTTGTTCCAAAGCTCTACATACAGAGGGTGTGAATCCTTTCCACAACCCCTCTGACAAGCACCCAATGGAGCCCTATGATTGGTATGAGGTCCATCCTCCAAAAACCTAAGTCCTCCACACCCACACACAGGCATGAGGCTGCATACTCCTTCCGCTTAGCATCTTCAAGTGTGAGTAATTGAACCAGAGACCCTTCTCCGTAACCTCTCCCTAATCCTAACACAGCCTTCCAGGGCACAAGCCTCATGTGCCTCACATGTGGGACAGCCTTCAGGTATCTGAGGATGGGACATGGGCATCCCATCTGTGTTTCCAACTAACTACTCATTCTTTTATTTAAGAATGTTCTAGGTAACATAATTTCTGATCCTGGTTCTCAACATCTCTCAGCATCTTTAAGTGTGGTCATCTGAAGTGAGATTAGTATTACATCCAGGTGTGGGTCCTAGCCATTCAATTTTGAAAAATGAGAGTTCACAGTGCAGAAGCTGTTTGTCATGCCCCTTCTTACCACTGATTTACCAGCACTGTGCAGACAAGCAGTCACGATCTCTCCTCACAGGTGCTATTTATTGTGTCTCCCCCATTTGAGACTCACAGAAACCTTTTTTTTTTTTTTAAATAATCTAAGGACTTATACTTGTGCCTGCTATATTTCAACTTTCCAGATTCAGCCTTGTGTCTGTCATTATCTCTTTAGATCCTGATTTTAGTGCTCTTCCAGGTTTAGCATCATCCACGAATTAGCCAGATGTGCCAGTTTTGTTCTAATCTTAATCATGGATAAAATATGCTGGAAAAAATGCTGAAAAAATTTTGAGGACTTACTTCTTTTGACATATCTTCCCTTTGGGCGGCAAACTGTGTTATTCAATACTGTGCATATAATAAATGCTTATATACATTGTTGAATTATTCTAAATTCTCCCCCATATATGTTATAATTATATATTCATGGTAATGATGGAATCTATCTCAATTCTTTCTTGCTGGGTTCATATTCTCTCTCTAAGTTTCCCTCTTGCTTTTGCGCTCAGAACTCTGGGAACACAATGTAGCCTGCAGAGCCCAATAAATACACATTATATCAATAATATGTTTCTTAAATCCTTTTGTGGAGTCTATCCTGATTGGCTGCAAAGCCAGAGGGTAGAAAACCCATTGCATTAAAGCAGATAACATCTGTGAATCCTCTGATTTCCTGTTTGGCTCCAATGTCAATATAATAATAGCTTCTTGTAGATATTTTTACTGTAGGATAAACAGACTAAGCTCCACTTTTAAATACTAGGATTTGAGTATGGCAGTGCATGCCAAAATGGGGGCTTCTATGTATCTCCTGTAAAATCATTTTCTTGTAATATTTTTCAGTAGAAACAGTTCAAGATGGTCAACATTAACACAGGGAATGCAATGGTGATACTTCTCTTCAAATGCATTCCTCATCCTCAAGAAAACTGAAAACATAATCAGGGGAAAGATCATACTACTTTGATAGAAAAAGGAAAGCAGGAATCTGAGCGTGTTAGAAGCTCCCTGGATATCTGATGATTCTAAGAACTATACTGTTGTTTAGCTTAGAAAACACTATACCTTGAAGTCTGGGCACCAGGAAAACAGAACTAAGGTCCTAGGGAATCTGTTTCTGTCCCTTTTCAGACTCTGGGATTGAGCATGACTGACCAGAAAGGATGAGGATCTTACCTCCTTGAGCATGACCTAATTGGGGTTGGGGGGCCCGGTGGCAGAGGGTATATTAGGATGTGTGTAGGTGGTGAGGGCAGGAAAAGCATTTCTAAAATGACCACTCCTTTGTTTCTTTTTGGTTAAAACAGGCAATAACAGATTTTTGAATTCTTAAATGATATTAAGTAGAAAATTGGGACTTTGGGGTGGACATAAGTGTGAGAAAGTCAAGAACCCAATCTAATGATAAGAGGTTGAAGCAGTAGTTACCTTTGGGGATACTGACTAGAAATGGGTCTGAGGCTCTCAAGTACTAGAAATGTTCTGAATCTTAGTCTGGGTAGTATTTATACAGGTGTGCAGATCACAAAAATTCATTGAGATGTATACTTAAGTTTTGTACAGAATTCACATTTAATTGTATATAAATTATACAATTTTCAATAAAAAGGTTAAAAAATAATAAAAGGCTTAAGAACCACTGGCTTAGTAGCCTGGCACTAGCCTAGCCATCCCCTTTAACATACGGTGCTGGTATAGAAGGGGTGCCCAGCTAAAAGGATGTCATTAACTTAGGGAAGCTGATAAATTATACCACCCATCAAAGCACTCTAATCTTTCTACAAATTGGATTCTATGTCTTGGTGAGGCTTGATACAAAGCTGGGATGTTCCCTGGAGCAAGGAGAAACAGCATGGACACAGGAGGAAGGAAAGGTGACAGTCCTCAGACACAGCCTTTCAGACCTGCAAGAAGAGGGCCTGCGGGGGCCAAACTACAGGTCTGGGGTAATAAGGACCTTTCTTTGCTTCTAGCTCCCGACGGAGGGACAAGAGGTCAAAGGAAACCAAGGGGACAACTTCTGACCCTAGGGAAAGGTAGTGGGTCTGAGAAGCTAGACACTGAGGCCTTGGGGTCTTGAAAGAGCAAGAGGCCCAAACACTACAAGACCCTTGAGCACTGCTGTGCTTCCTAGATGCTCTGGCACTGGGCCAGGGGCAGGCCATCTCCCCTCTCCCACAGCACCAATATATTTGCATCATGAACTTCCCAGGTCAAAGGCAGGCAAAGCAGGAGAGCAGAGTCTAGAGAGTGACAGGAGAGGAAGGAAAGATTTTCAGGAGGTGTCTCACACACTCCCACATGTGTGGGATGAAGGGCACTCTAGGGGCTGTCTCAGACACCCACTGCATTTCAGTCCTTTGTCACAGAAGCTGCAGGGGCAAGGGAGATGGCACTGATTTACCACCTGCCCCCAGCCCAGCGCTCAGTGTTCTCACAAATGTTAGCTTGTTTGGTACTAACAGCCTGCATAGCAGGCAACTTTACTCCCATTTTATAGGTAAGAACACAGCAGCCAGTTCACGAAGATGAGGCGACTTGCCCACAGTCATAGAACTGGCCAAAGGCAGAGGCAGGAACTAGACAGAGATGGAAAGCCATGACTTTCTCCACATTGGCTGGCCTCAAGGCAGGATCTGAGTCTCTGTTCTCCAAGCTCAACAAAGTTCTGGCCATTCTGGGGCACTGTGGTATGGATGCTAAGTGTAAAGCCTAACTCAGGGGCTCATTAATCAGTGCTCTTTTTGAGACTCTGTTTTCACCTTGATTGCAGAGGATAATCATTCGTTAACTTAAAAAAGACCTTATATAGTACTCCGACAATAGGAGAAATCAGGGACATAATGACTTGTCTTTATGTACTTGAAATGAAAAATAGAAGAAATGGGGAACTCTAGGTTTTTGTGGTGAGTCCCACACACTTGTTATTTTGCTATAGGATATAGATAGAACTTATAACTTACAACACACAGCTAATCTTGACTGAAAAATAATGCTTAAGATCCCTAATCTGTTTTGTGGTAAAATATATAACCTACCATTTAAAAAATATAAAATCTACCATTTTAGTCATTTAAAAATGTATAGTTTGGTGGCATTAAATACGTTCACACTGTTGCACAACCATTACCATCATCCATCTCCAGAATTTTTTCATCTTCCCAAACTCCTGTCCCCACTAAACATGAACCCCCATATCTGTTCTTAAGAGTAGCAGCTTACACAGTACTTTGCCCAGAGCACATGCTTAGGAAATGCTTGTTGAAGAAAAGTGAGATTTATAGTCATATGAGAGGACCAACTATTATATTATATAAATAAAAGAGATTAAAGCGAGTATATTTTTCCATTGCTGAAGACTAACAGCATCCATAGCCAAGAAGAATTAAGAGTAATTTATGACTTGTTTACACTTCTGGCATCAACTCTCATCATCTGTTGTGACTGAGTCCTCTTGCTCCCTTTAGATGCATTAGCAGGTGGTAGTGAAATCTAGTGAAGGGGGTGGGAAAGAAGAGATGGCTGGCCGGCCAGCACTCAGGGATAGTTGCTGAGCTGTCACTGTGGAGAGGAACTCGGTGCTCTCCTAGACAAACCTCCTTTGAGAGATTTGTGTGACTTGGCAGTGACCCTTTGATGGAAATTCACTGAAGAGCATGGATCTCAAATCCTGGTGAGCAAAGCTTTCAGAGAGCTTCTGTGTATAGAAGCAGCCTAGACAGAAGGCAAAGGCTTCCCCAGTACCCTTTTGGTGAATTGGGGAAGCAGAGAAGCATGGATCACAAGGCTTTTTACTGATTCCCAGGTACTGCAAAAGCATGCAAAGCCTCAACAATTAGCGCCTTTACTTAGAAATGATCTAGTGTGATAAAGACACACTGCCCTAAGTGGACAGGGTTGGAGGTAAGCTGTTTGTTGGAGACAAGTTAGCTGGATTTTCAAAAACTGACCGAAGGACCAGGCATGCACATAGCAGTGGCCTCTGGGCCACTGGCTGGCCTTCCTTGTCTTTTTTTGGCCAAAGAAAAAATAAATTTTGCTAGAGAAAAAACTGGGGCGGTAATGATGCCTATGGTTTTTTATTCTTCTGTGCATTGTTGTTCAATAACTTTTCCTTTCCTTCCCAGAGAACATGCCTTACCCATTGATTCGTACTGAAAACCCTAGGCTAGGAAGGTGATTCTGGACTGGCAGATTTGGATTAGCTGAGAGATGCTCTGTTCCAAGAGAGGGGACCGATAATTATCTGGGCTTTGGAAGTAATTTTATGATGTTTGGATTTTGTGCTGGCACCAGCCTCCGAGTTTGAAGCACTCTGCTGTCACATGGCACACAGCCTGTCCAAGAAAAACTCTATAAAATGAAAATACTTTATTGCCACGGCCTTTCACTTTTTGAGAGTCATACAAATACTGTAATCTCTTGCAACATTTAATTTAATTTAAACTCAGTTCACCTAAAGAAAAAATTAGTTCTGAATCCGCCCGTTTCACTTCTTAAAAAGCACTAGCCTTCTCTGTGGTGTCACTGTTTTGTTTGTTATGTGCCCAACTGTTATTTCACATATGTGAGAAGAAAATTGGCATCAAGTCCATATGAACTCAACTACTGGCAAAGGCAGTTCTGGAACTTGCCATTGAGAAGATTAGGTTCCCAAGAAATGTCTCTAGCACTGTCCAATATCCACAAACTAAAAAAGTGTGTGTGTGTAAATATACACACACTTACTTGATTTGAAGAAGCTGATGTCCCACACCCGTCCCAGAGTTCAGGTAAGGTAGTATTCCATTAGTAGTTTAAGTTGTCGTGAGCTTAAATATCTCATTTGTACAAATAAATACCAATAAATAGGAAATTGAGAATTTATTTTTATTCAGGTTTGAGCTTGGATATTTTGATTATCTTCCTTGTATGATTAATAAATAGGATGATTCATGCTTTTCTTATTGATTAGATCATGTTCAGTTGGTATGGGGGGAGGTCAGGAAAAGCATTTTAAAATTTCTACTTAATGTTCTCTTTTACTTTTTAAAGGTCTTTTGCTATTTAAGTCTGCCATTTTTCAGACTGCCTAGCCTTTCCCTCAGATTCAAATGTGGAACTAAATCAAGAGAAAAATGGAAAATTTTATCATGCAGAACTGTGGTAAGTGGTTTGATACTGTGAGGTAATGGTTGAAAACTGTGCTGTATGGAACCCTGGATCCTTAGTCCCTTGTAATAAGGTAGCTATGGTGGCTGGGCCACCACAACAGGCATTTTTATGTCTGTTCCATCTCTTTAGGACCCTCCCCTGAGAGCACACTATTAAAGGCTCAAGAATGACTGTGGGTGGGACGCCTGGGTGGCTCAGTTGGTTAAGCAGCTGCCTTCGGCTCAGGTCATGATCCCAGTGTCCTGGGATCGAGTCCCACATCGGGCTCCTTGCTCGGCAGGGAGCCTGCTTCTCCCTCTGCCTCTGCCTGCCTGTGCTCGTGCTCTCTCTCTTTAATAAATAAATAACAACAACAACAAAAAAGAATGACTGTGGGTAAGGTTAGGCAATCATTTGAAAGTGAGATGGACTCTTCTATAACTCAGTCTGACAAAGGTGAAATATTTCTAAAAGAATGAGAACCACTTTGGGAAAACATGCAGAGAATATTCTTTAGGTTTGGATACTTCAGATTTTCATATTCATTCGCTAAAATAACCCTTGTGTTTTTCCTAGTCACTGGGGAACCCCACCTATGGGAACATATCAAGGTCTCTGATATGACTGCCAATCATAGACTCCTTCTTCCCTACCCTACCCACGTGATGTGATCCAGGCCTGGCCAGTCAGATGGGGTCATTTCCCTGGCAACAGAATTAGTCCAGAAGGTGGAGTATGACCCAAGTGGGGCCAATCAGAGTCCTTCCTTGAGGCCAGTGTATGAAAGAAGACGCGTGTTACCGCTGGAATTGCTCAGCAAGGAAGATCAGAATCTGGGGCTACTACTAATGGCCGTTTTTCCTGCCACAGGGAGAAGGCTAGAGACCTGTCCTCTGAACAAAGCCAAGCACAGTCAGGCTCAGCTGAGAGGTGAATGTTAAGTGAGTCTCAAGAGGGACTGAATCCCAGTTTCTAACCCTGAGCCCTGGTTTCTGCAGCTCTCCCTTTAATCCTATTAGCGGTTCCAATAACATAACATAAGCCAAGAAATGTACTCTTTGCTAAGGTTGGTTAGGATTAGATGTTTGTCACACGGAAAGGGTTCTGAATCATGCCGTGGATGATCTTAACTTGGGAATCACAGTATTACTAACTTTTTTTTTTTTTTAAGATTTTATATATTTATTTGACAGACAGAGATCACAAGTAGGCAGAGAGACAGGCAGAGAGAGAGGAGGAAGCAGGCTCCTTGCTGAGCAGAGAGCCCGATGTGGGGCTCAATCCCAGGACCCTGAGATCATGACCTGAGCTGAAGGCTGAGGCTTTAACCCACTGAGCCACCCAGGCGCCCCAGTATTACTAACTTCTTTAGTGATTAATGACTTCCCATTAATAAGTGAATGCCACCTGTCTTTTATGCCAACATTTTGCTAGTTGTATTCCTTATCAATTTATAGGTCAAGAAAGAAATGCTGAAATGCCTAAATCAGAGTGGGGGAAAATGTTTGTGTTTAAAAAAGCAGAATTAGATTAAGTTCACTTCTACCCATTAAGCATTTCTCAGCACATGGAGCAAATTTACAATCTTTGCTGAATGTATTGATTTATCCAGGAATTTGTAGCACATTTCATCACTCTCCTTCATCTACCTTATGGAACAAAAGAGGCCAGGAACCAGACTGGGGAAGAATAAAAGAAGAGCTTCCATTCATAGAAGTGCTTGATTCTTCCTGTCCATATGTTTAGATTCTGCTTCTTTCCCTAATCCAGAGCTGAACATCTCAAAGATGCTGGCAGGTACAAACATGCTCCCTTTTAATTACACTACCAAATTGCTGCAATAACTGATTGCCAGTTAAATAATTATAATCAAGTGCCCATTGTGCATAACAATCATTTAATGACTGCCATCCGAAAACACTATAATAAAGAGAGCTTTAATGAAGAAAACTGGAAAAGGGCCAAGGTTTTATGGCGGTTTGCTTAAAGGGAGAGAGTCATAATCTGTATTTAAGATTAAAAGAAGCCTTTAATCCAGATGCTCAACATTAAACAAGAGAGTGGAGTCATGTTTTGATCAAAAGTTACTGCATGCATAAAAGAAAGTAATGTAAATGTTCTTTAAAAAAAAAAAAAGCTCCAGTAAATTATATTAAGTAAGCGTTTGTAACCATTTGGTTTGGGAAAAAAAATGAAAAAGAAGAAAAACATCTGATTTTTATTTGGACAAGAATACTTAGCTAAAATGAAAGGGAATAGGATTTTATTTGATTTGTATAATATCACTGAAAATAAGTGAGTTGCCATTCAACCTACCTGGTACCAGTAATCATTCCCCTTTACTGACCCTATTCATTTTTTGCCCTCACCTTACTAGGCCAGACCTATATCTTTGGGAGGTATAATTATATTCCCACACAAAGTCCTAAACTGAAATGGTTTGATGATCTCAGTGCTAACAAACAGTAGTTCTCATTGGAGGGGGGAGAAACAAAAAAAACAAAAAAAATCTCACCACAAAAAACTCAGATCAACTAACAGCTACCTCCCCTGCTGATGTATTTGGCTAACAAATTAAGGCTGGAAATTCCTAGAACTGCAACCATTTTCTACCAACTCATATGGACCCTGGCCAACGATAAACGCCAGACACTCCAGATTTTGTTAGAATGAATGCTAGGCTCAAGCTAAAGGCAACATAGTAAGTCCTCTCAAGGAAAAAGAAAGGAACTCACAGGGACGCCTGGGTGGCTCAGTTGGTTAAGCGGCTGCCTTCGGCTCGGGTCATGATCCCGGCGTCCTGGGATCGAGTCCCACATCGGGCTCCTTGCTCAGCAGTGAGCCTGCTTCTCCCTCTGCCTCTGCCTGCCTCTCTGTCTGCCTGTGCTCGCTCCTGCGCTCTCTATCTGATAAATAAATAAAATCTTAAAAAAAAAAAAGAAAAAAAAGAAAGGAACTCACAGAAAACCAAAAAAGGTTACTGGAAGTGAGAGCAGATTTGGCTCCAACAGCTTTCCTAGTACCCCAGGATACAAAGGAGCAGACTTAACCCCTGTTAGGTACCCACAGAAACAGCTGGTCCTTGGAAGGTCACGATGATCTTAGGCTATGAAAAAACCCTGAGCACCTGAGGGAAACCTATCACAGCTAGGGATCATTTCTGTGTCAAGGTAAACACCAAAGGGCAGAACAGGCTCCCCTGGTACTCTCAAGATGGCCCAGAAAGCCCAGTCCTGGGGTGGGGGGGGGGGGGGGGGGGGGGGGGGGGGGGGGGGGGGGGGGGTGTGGGTGTGTGTGTGTGTGTGTGTGTGTGTGTGTGTGTGTGTGTTGCGGGGAGGGGGATGCGGACAGAGAGACAGAGATGAAGGACACAGATAAACTGAGGGTAGGAAAAAATGCCCACCTTCTCATTTGGCGGTAAAGGGCACAGACAGGTCAGGGCAGATTTTCTGAGACCATTCTAACTTAAAACTGACCTAGGAGAAGGTATAGGAATTCAGTGAAGACGCCAGGACTTTTTCTGACATTGTAAGTTAAGTGTATCAACAAATTCTCCTTCAAGAAGTTCCCACTTTTTAGTCTGTGTTATAGGCATCTCATCACCAGCCTGTACACTGCCAGGGGGAATGGCCTCAGCCTCTCTTTTACTCATGGCTCTCCCATAGCACTGACCGCAGGCTTTGACAGTGTGCAGCCTGCCCTGGGACGGGTGCTCCTAAAGCAGGCTCTTCACCATCCCTAGGACCAGCTCTTCTTTGCATTTCAAAGTCACCACCAAACTCCAGTGTGCATCCTGACAAGCCTCCTAGCCCAGCTTCCAGGAGTTTGGTCCCTAGCCTCCCTGTTGCTCCTGTTCCCTTTCCTCACTAGGAGTGGTCAGCATCTAGCTCTCCCCATTGGTTTCTTCCTTTATAAAAGGTAACATGAACACTAAACTCAGCTTATAGGGTTCTTTGCGTGCAAGAAGACTTGATGAAAAATTCACAAAAAGCCATGTGACTGGCACTGATAAATGTTCACTAAGCAGAAGCTATTACTGACGTACACCATTGCCTCTAGGAGAAAACCCAAATTCAAATTCCTCCATCAGGTGTATGATAACATCGATAATTAAAACAACATAAATTATCTTGCTCAGCCACTCACCCCAAACATTCTTGTTCCTAGTTTTTTACACCCTGATCCATTCCCCACATAGCAGCCAAGGCTTTAAAAAATATGCAAATCACTCTCTGACAGTCTCCTACTTAAAACACAATACAAGCTCTTTCTCATGGCCTAGGAAAGCCTCAGGTCACTTGTTCCCTGCCTGTCTCCAACCTCACTTCCTACCACTCCCCTACAATTCACCGTGCTTTCGCCATGCTGGCTACATTTCCTCCATTTCTGAAGCTGAACATGCTTGTTCCCATCATAGGTCTTTGCACAAGATGCTCCCCCTGCCCACAGGCTCTTTCCCCAGACCCGCATGTATGTGGATCCCTTCTCTGCCTTCAGGTCTCAGCTCAGAAATTGCCTTCTCAGATGGGCCTGCACTAACCTGCTAGTCTAAACTAACTCCTGACCTCTATTTTATCCTCCTCCCACACCAATTCACTCTATCCCAACATCCCATTTTGTTTGCATCTTTGTCTTCAACATTAGCTGAAAGGGTCTTTGTTCGTTGTGCATGAAGCTCCATGAAAACAGAGACCTTGTCCTGTGTGTCTTGACTACCAGTGCTTACGAGGGGCTGAACTTCAGACACTGAATGAGTATGCCATGTTCCCCCCCAGAGCCCTGCACACTGGGTGCTGCTTACTAGGCATTCAGGAAGACTCCACTGAGCTGAAATGCACTGAATTCAACCAAGAAACAGATGTCCAGAGCATGGCTAAAAATCTTCCCTTGGCCATAGTCTTGCCAAAGCAGGTGGACCATGGAGAGCTCATAATTGTGACCTGTGCTTATCAAGGAGTTCATGAAACCTAAAAGGCAGTGGTCGTAAGAGTGAACATGTATAAAGATATTGAGGGCTCACAAATGTTTCTGGGTTCAATGGAAGGGTGAGGAGACATAAATGCCTAAATTTAGGGCGCACTGTAAATAAACAAAGTGGTAAATGAGAATACTGTGCAACTGGGACCAGGGTAACATTTAAAATAAACTTTTTTTTTCTTATGATTTATTTATTCATTTGAGAGAGAGAGAGAGAGCGAGAGAGCACATGTATGCACATGCTAGAAAGAGCATGGGACTGGGGGGAAAGGCAGAGGGAGAGAATCTCAATGAGACTCCCTGCTCAGCACAGAGTCTGACATGTGGCTCCATCTCACAACCTTGTGATCGATCATGACCTGAACCTAAACCAAGAGTTGGCTGCTTGTCCAACTGAGTCACTCAGGTGCCCCTAAAGTAAACTGATTTAATATTTGTATATATGTCCAGTCAGTTTCAGATAGCAGTGGGATGCGGAGGCAGAATTCACCATTTTCTGAACTTGAAGAGCACTATCAACTATACTGTATCACACATCACTTAGAAGCGACCCTATCTTAAATTCACTCTCACTGTTTTAAATATTAAACATTTAAATTAAATATTTAATTTAAATGTTTAATATTAGTTTAAAATATTAAACATTTAAATGTTAGTCTTACCCTTTGACTTCAGGTCATAAATTGGATCTTATACTTTTCCAGTATCTTAGAGTTCCTAGCCTAGTTCTTAGAGAAAAGGTTTTGAAGTTTGGCAGACTTGCAACTGAATCCCTGGTCTTTCACTAGTTCTATGTTTGGTAAATTATTTATTCACTCTTAGCCCTAATTTCCACCTCTTTTTAAGTGGTGATGATAACACCGGCCCCAAAAAGCATTGCCATAAGAAATAAATGGGATAACTTTCATAAAGGGTCTACTGATGTACTTAATAGAAACAGGTACTCAAGAAATTACAATTTCCATCCTGGATAGGTAGTGGGAGCACAAAACATGACCTCCAAATTGGGGTGGAAAGCATGCTAGGAAACATGTATAGGAAGCATCTCAAGAAAAGAAAACAAACTATCAACTGGAAGAAATAAAACAAGGCCCAAAGTGCTGTAATGTTTTGTTATTACTCCCCATTTAAGAAGGATCTACCAATATTGGTATTTTATGACTTGGTTATGGTGACAAGTAGCAGTCAGGGCTGAGTATCAGAAGCAAGCAGTCACTGAAGATCAAATATCATTGGTTAACTACAGAAAGAAAGTAAAGGGAAAGCATGTTTCTGAGAACAGTATTTGCTTTAAATCTATATAGTAGCAGAGAGCTCATGGCAGGATTCCAACCGAAAACCATTGGGAATTTAAGTATTCCTTGATCTTACCAAGAAATGCCAAGTCATCATGAAAAACTGCTGTGTTCAAGTCCCTCCATTTGGCATTCCATGGCTCTGACACCAACAATGGAGCTGTCGGACCAATCACAAAGGCTAGGGTGAAAAGTAAGTGAAAGAGAGCAATAAGGTGACTATTTTTTAACAATACCAAGGGGCAAGTATTTAAAGAAAAAGGAAAAGACAAGCCACCTGCTTGGGACCTATCACACCGTTGAGCTCTAGGAAATAAGAGAAATATTAGAAATATTAGTAAAAAAGACAGAAAAGGTAACCAAAAAGGATATCTGCCACTCTGTATGCTCAGCCTGCTGTATCATTATCTTTATAACCAGTTTTCTAATTTTTTCCACCAGTTTCTCTGACTCTCAGGTTGTGTGATTTTGGTGGACTGTTTACCCTAATACCACTGGAGATGGGAACATATTCCAGCTCTGACCAGTGAGAGCTACCTCCCTGCCCCCACCATGGTAACTGGGTCACTAGAAACCAGTGAAGCAGGACCTTAGCTAGCACCAGTGGGAAGAAGGCTAGCTTTCCCTGGTAGTTGCTATGGCTGGGGATGGACTACCAGTGCCATCTTGTTATCCCAAGGCCAGAGCCTTCCTAAGAATGAACAGTGAAGCAGTGTAGAGAAAAGCCAGGCAAGAGAAGAAGACACCACTGACATTTTTTTAACACTTAGATTTAGGGGTGTCTAAGGCTAGAACTATCCATGAATTTTTCAGTTATTTGAACATATAAATCCTCACGTTTGCTTAAATTTGAGTTAGTGTCTAATTTCCAACCCAAAGAATCTGACTGATACAGTAATTAATCCTGTAGAGTTTAATCCTAAGGGAGGTATCTAAAAAAGCAGTCCATGAAGTACTTTTCTGAGTTCTCTTAAAAATTAAAAAAAAAAAAAAAAGAGGAAGAGTTAGAATATGTGAGATGCTGGGAAATCTCCTACCTTTCTCACACTAACAATTCTATTGGACCAAATACGTATATGTATGCAACGTGAATATACATGAGACAACTGCACTGTGAGATTTCTGTAAACAGAAGGGGATCTTCTATTTATTATGTCCCCAAACCTTCACCTTAGCTCTCCATCAAAGAGTCAGTCATTCATTCTTTCAAAGGTGTTCTTAGTAAGTGCCGAGCATGTGCTATTATGCTAAGTACTGAGGATATAAACATAATTAAGACACATTCTTATTCTCAAGAAGCTAGCAAATGATTATGATCCAGTGTGGCAAGCGTGAGACAGGAGCCAGGGGGGCCTTCAGAAAAGATGAAAGCTTAAAGGATGGGCATGCATTTGCTAGGTGGAGCGAATAAGTGCCAAGGGACAGGCAGAAGTGTAGGGTAGCTAAGACCAACAAGCTTGAGAGATAACGCTGGAGCCTGCTGTAGGACCTGTCTGTGACTGCCATGCTGAGGAGCCTAACTTACCCCAAAGCAAAGTTCAGCCTCTATAAAATCCTGAGTAATGTGCTAAGGTCTCTATATCAGAAAGGGAAGCCTGGTGGCTGCTGGAGGCAGGACTGAAGAGGATAGGGACTGAAGGTGGGACTCACTGGGACCTGTGCTTGTCAATGGGAAATGGCTATGGGACTTTGATGGAGAAAAGCCAGATGAAACTAGGAGGAAAGTATCTATGGTTCTAACTCGAAAGAACAGTGAATGCCAATCCCATACAGGTGTCTTGAGAAGAATGCTGGTCAAGATGATTATCTGCATCTTAAATGGCATAGACAGAACAAGAGTAATATTGGAAGTTGGTAATACATGTCTGCACTTTCCTCAGACTCCGGATCTCACCACCTCCACCCTAAGTTCTTTTTCCAAACTAATGTCCATCCATCTCATGATTCAGCTTCAGGGAAGGGCCTCTGCTTCACATCTGCTGGTAACCCTTGGAGTCCCCTATGCCATGGCATCCCTACAGTTTTATTTTTTTTTAAGACTATTTATTTCACAGAGAGAGAGAAAGTGTGCGCACATGCGTGCACAAGCAGGGAGAGCAGCAGGCTGAGGGAGAGGGAGAAGCAGGCTCCCTGTGGAGCAGGGAGCCCGATGCAGGGCTCGATCCCAGGACCCCAGAATCATGACCTGAGCCAAAGGCAGAAACTTACCCAACTAAGCCATGCAGGTGCCCTCTACATTT
>ML102560.1:50896-83795 GCA_003697995.1 Taxidea taxus jeffersonii
AAAAAAAAAATAGTTTATAAGTGACTATACCTCTCTGAATCTCAACTTCCACATCTGTAAGATGGGAATACTGACAGTTACGTCAGGGTGAGGACTGAATAAGACAAATTTCCAAGAGTGCTGCACAGAGCCCAGCACGTGATAAATACTCACTACACCAAAGCAGCCACACTCCTGCTGAAGATGAGCTCACTGCACTGGCAAAGATATGCTCACACCTACCAGCAGCTTTTCATTTCCAGGGACTTCTGGACCTTACAGTTAATAGAATTTTGTGTTAAGAGCAAGGCAGGAGCACTTTACTGGGTAGTTAGAACACAGGGACTAACAGAAGCTCAGTAACTCTGAAGGTCTATAAGCAATATGGTCAGGCTGCAGTGGAGGGTGCTGGGCAGAAGGGGAATGCACGCTCATGCTCCTGGACGCAGAAATGCAGTATGCACGCTGCTTCTTCTCAGTGAGAAGGTCGTTCTATTGTCACCTCTCCTCTAAAAGCCAGAGAATGTTTTGTGACTGAAGTAAGAAACTCGGGGGACTAACAGGTCGGTTGATGATGTGGCTTTATCTTATTCCTAAGGCCAAACCTACAGAGATAGCTTGTTTATAGAATTTCCTACAATCCTCTTTAACCAAACCCTCCGTGGACAAGTTGGGACTTGGCTAACACTGGGCCTGGCTTAATGGTGAAATGCTCAAACTCAGGAAGAGATGAGAGAGCCATAACGCAAAAATCCAACAAGACTGCGCGGTTATACACTGCTTCAGCATCTCCATCTTCAACCCACCCACACAGAGCTTTGGGCGCCAGAGGGGCAAAGCTACAGAGTTTGCAAACACTAAAAAAACACATTCAACCACCGAGGGCAGTGGTCCCAAACCTACTTTAGACTGAAGATACCTCTTGAGAGTATAATGACGCTGAGCCTCCCCTCCATAACACACATACATGCAACCTTTGGTGTATAACCCTTGGGTGTTCAGGAACCCCCCTGCCCCACCTGCAGGCCCATCTTGGTCCCACAGGAATTTAGAGGAACCAGTTCACAGGGCTTGAAAGAAGAGGTAGGAGAGTCAAGAGTTCCTCTTCTTGGCTCAATTTTTTCCAGGACACAATTCATTGCCACGAATGCTACCTCCTCACAGGAAGACGGCTAACGAATGAGGGGAAATTCAGCCCGAACACTGATCTGTCTGCAGTGCCTAACTCTTAGGGGTTATGGAGCATCTTGGAATCTTAGTGGTATCCAACGTGCTAGGTACATTAAAGTCAAAGAGGATCTGGAGGTGTGGGGTGAGAAGGGAGCCAGTCACCAGGTTTCCCTGGGAAGCAGCAGGAAAGCCTGGTCTCTTCCCCTCAGCTCCACCTAGTTCTCCTATTCTCCTTCTTCACTTATGCACAGACAGCAGATTCCTCGGGTGATCTGTCTCAGATCCAAATGGTTAAAAATAATTTGCTAAATACCTTCCTAGATGAATTGAAATCCAAGACCTTTTTGAGCCTTGTCCAGCCATCCCTCAAAGGGTGAGCAGGGCTGAAAGTCATGCTCTTTCCTAGCTGAGACCCTGAGTCAGACTTCTGCCTGTCAATCTTCTGATGTCACAAGTCAAACTGAGCCATGGAAGGCTGAGTAAGCATCTTTAGGAAACAGAAATGCAACTGTAAGAACACAGGTATTTCCAAATGCAAAACATCCCTGCCCAGTCTCTAACTCAGCTACTGTATATAAATTTAGCCATGATACTGGCAGGAGAACTAAAAAAAAAAAAAAAAAAAGAACAACCAGGAGTCAAACGTGAAAAGGATAACAAAGTACCACTAGTCACTATCTTAGGCAAGACATGTAAAGTGGTAAAGAACACATATAAAAATTTTGCCCTTGTGGGAATTCTATTTGAGTGGGGGCTGGAGTGGGAGAAGGAAATAAACAAAAATGGATAATTTCAGATAGTGATTAAGTACCATAGAGAGAATAAAACAAAGGAAAGGGATAAAGATGGATGAGGGACTGTTTTTATGTCCACTTCATAGATGAGGAAACTGAGGATAAGAGAAGTCACGTGGATTGTCCAATGCTTCACAGCGATCAAGTAGTGAATTTAAACTTAGGTCTGTCTGATTCCAAAGCTATTCCTAACCACTAACCCATTATATTGCTTCAGCTTCCAGAGAAACCAAAGTATCTGGAGAACACAGAAGGTGACAGACCATCCTTATTTTTAAAACTCCCTCTCCAGGATATCAGCAAAACTGAGATCTATGAACTCAAAGGACTATACTACAGCTGCCATTTTGATGCTAATGCAACTAACATCTGAGATTTTCTACATGATATTTAACATGCTTTAATCCTTAATGCCATCCTCTGAGAGGGGAATTACTGTCCCTATACTTTGATAAAAGAGTTTAAGTAACCTGTTGAAAATCACAGAGCTTATAAGTGTGGAAGCTGCAATCCAGGCCTCGTGCCTCTGAGTGCATTGCTTTTTCCATTACACCATGCTGCCTTCCAGAAGACTCCCCAAGGAGCTACATTTTTCTCCCACTGGGAGACAAGGCAGTAACTAACTTGGCAGTGCAGACAGAAAGGAGTGACTGTTTTGCATCTCTGCCAAGCAAGCATTCATGCCCTTTGCAATATGACTTGGACACAATACCCAACCAATCTTTAGCAGCTTAGCATTCTAGAATTTGCTGAAGAATTTTCTCACCTTCTCCATATGGGGTCCAAAATGAAGAGGGGAAAAACATATTTATGTCTCATTCAAAATTCAAAAAGCAATAAATCCTTCAAGGCTCTGGCGAGTTTCTCTAATCCGTTGTAATCATGTTTCCTTGTATAACAAGTCTTGTGATGTCTGTAGCACTGTCTCGCTATAGTAACGGCAGCCCGAATGTTGGAGTTCTTCTTCTTGTGCCTGGGGGATTATTCCATTTTCCACATTAGGAATAAGCCACAGACTTTAGGTTCTAAAACGGAGCCAGAAATGCTGACTAGAATCCAGATGCCTGAAATACACTTAGAACTAAATAGTACTGCCCTCTGTGAAAGACACAAATGAAAAGAACGTACCAGGTTCTAGAATACTAGTCCAGAAAGCAAAGTTATGACTAGAGCCAGCTTGGGTTCTACTGCAACTCAGAGGCTACTTAAAGACTTTCCAATCATCTCCTCTACTTTTAAAGTTTTTTTCCCCCTGACTTAAATTTTTTTTTCTTTACTTAAAATTTTTTTTCTTTACAAAAGCCAAACATACTTGGGAAGGAGGATGTACTATAGACTCATCCTAATAAATTGGATTTTCACATACCTCTAGAACTTTCTGGAGGTGTCCTTTTACATTAGAAAAATTATTTAGGTTTGGGAGAGTCAAGATGGTGGAGGAGTAGCAGACTGAGATGACGTCAGGTCGCAGGAGTTCAGCTAGATAGTTATCAAACCATTCCGAACACCTACAGACCCAACAGGGGATCAAAGAGAAGAGCAGCAATTCTAGAAATAGAAAATCGACCACTTTCTGAAAGGTAGGACATGTGGAGAAGTGAATCCAAAGTAACAGGAAGATAGACTGTGGTGGGAAGGGCCAGCTCCCGGCAAGCAGTGGAACAGCAGAGCACAAAGTCTGAACTTTTAGAAGTCGGCTCTACTGAGGGGCATTGCTCCAGAGGCTAAGCAGGGATGGAGCCCTTGCAAGGACAGTGTGGTCTTAGGTCCCGTGGGGTCACAGGTGTCTGAGTGTATCAGAGCGGGAAAGCTGACTACAGAGACAGAGCTGAACAGTGGGCTCTCAGCTCGGGGTTACCTTAAACTGTGATCTGTGGCACACTGGTACCACTGCTCTTTGAGCAGGGACCCCACAAGTGGCAGATTTGGGAGACCCACCTTCCTCCGCTGGAAGAGCAGTGCAGCAGGAATCTGCTGGGTTTGGAGACTCCAAATGGGGCTGTGTGCCAGAGACAAAAACACTCGGTCACAGGCCAGGTGAGCTTGGAGGGTGGCCAGAGACCGGGGAGATGGGAGTGACTGACTGCTTTTCTCCAAGGGCACACTGAGGAGTAGGGCCCCGAGCTATCGGCTCCTCCAGGCTGGAGATTGGAAGGCCGCCATTTTCATTCCCATCCTCCAGAGCTCTATGGAAAGCGTTCAGGGAACAAAAGCTCCTGAGGGCGAACTGGAGCAGATTACTTAGCCTGGCCCCTGGCAAGGGCAGTGCAATTCCACCTCGGGCAAAGACATTTGAGAACCACTACAACAGGCCCCTCCCCCAGAAGATCAGCAAGAACATCCAGCCAAGACCAAGCTCACTGATCAAGGAGAACAGTGGAATTCCAGAGGAGGGGAAAGCAAAGCATGGAATTCATGGCTTTCTCCCCATGATTCCTTAGTCTTGCAAAGTTAATAAAAATTTTTAAATTTTATTTCTTTCTTATTCTAATTTTTAAAACTTTTCCTCTTTCCTTTGTAATGCTTTTAACTAGTTTATCTTAACAATAACTTTCTTAAAAAATCTTTTTAAACATTCATTAGTACAGTCATATTTTATCCTTCATTGTATCTAACTTTATTTTTTGTATACATATAGGGTTTTTTCTTCTATAACATTTTTGGATACAATTTCTTCCAATAGGGGCACCTGGGTGGCTCAGTGGGTTAAAGCCTCTGCCTTGGGCTCGGGTCATGGTCCTAGGGTCCTGGAATCAAGCCCCGCATCGGGTTCTCTGCTCCCCCGCCGCCCCACTTGCCTCTCTGCCTACTTGTGATCTCTCTGTCAAATAAATAAATAAAATCTTTAAAAAACAAAACAAAACCAAAAAAACCCAATTTCTTCCAATAGATCAAAATATACCCTAAATCTAGCACAGGGTTTTGTTCTAGTCTCCAGCCTGAGCAAATTCTCTCCACTTTTCTTTTTTTTTTCTTTTTCCAACCAACTTATTATTTCCTTTTTTAGAATTTTTTTTAAAATTTCATCTTTATAGTCATATTCCATCCCTTCATCATGTTTACCTTATTTTTGTATATACATAAGTTTTTCTTTCTTTAAAATTTTGGGACGTAGTTTCTTCTAAGAGACCAAAATACACCCAAAATCAAGTGGGTGGCTCTGTTCTATTCACCAGTCTAATATATATATATATATTTAAATTTTTAGCATTTTAAAAAATTTCTTTTTACCCCTTTTCTTCTCCCCCCAATTTGGGGTCTCTTCTGATTTGGTTAGCATACATTTTTCTGGGGTCTTTGCCACCCTTTTAATATTTTATTCTCTTGTTCATATATTTGATATATGAATATCTGGATATTCATCTGGATAAAATGACAAAGTGGAAAAATCCACCACAAAAAAAAAAAAAAAAAGGACAAGAGGCAGTACTGAAGACTAGGGATCTAATTAATACAGACGTTGGTAATATGTCAGATCTAGAGTTCAAAATGACAATTCTCAAGGTGCTAACTGGGCTTGAAAAAGGCATGGAAGATATTAAAGAAACCCTGTCTGGAGAAATAAAAGAACTTAAATCTAACCAAGCTGAAATCAAAAAAGCTATTAATGAGTGCAATAAAAAATGGATGCTCTTACTGCTAGGATAAATGAGGCAGAAGAGAGAATTAGTGATATAGAAGGCCGAAGGATGGAGAATAGAGGAGCTGAGCAGAAGACGACAACAACTGGACCATAGGGGAGAATTTGAGAGATAAGTGATACCATAAGATGAAACAACATGGGGCCCCCGTATGGCTCAGTGGGTTAAAGCCTCTGCCTTCAGCTTGGGTCATGATCCCAGGGTCCTGGATCGAGCCCCACATCGGGCTCTCTGCTCAACGGGGAGCCTGCTTCCTCCTCTCTCTCTCTGCCTGCCTCTCCGCCTACTTGTGATATCTCTCTCTGTCAAATAAATAAATAAAATCTTAAAAAAAACAGGATGATACATTATTAGAATAATTGGGATTCCAGAAGAAGAAGAAAGAGAGAGGGGGACAGAAGGTATATTGGAGTGAATTATAGTAGAGAATTTCCCTAATATGGCAAAGGGAACATGCATCAAAATCCAGGAGGCACAAGAGCCCTGCTCAAAATGAATAAAAATAGGTCCAAACCCTGTCATCTAATAGTAAAACTTACAAGTCTTAGTGACAAAGAGAAAATCCTGAAAGCAGCTTGGGACAAGGAGTCTGTAACATACAATGATAAGAATATTAGACTGGCAGCAGACTTATCCACAGAGACCTGGCAGGCCAGAAAGAACTGGCATGATATATTCAGAGCACTAAATGAGAAAAACATGCACCCAAGAATACTATATTCAGCTAGGCTATCATTGAAAATAGAAGGAGATAAAAAGCTTCCAGGACAAACAAAAACTAAAAGAATTTGTAAACACCAAACCAGCCATACAGGAAATATTGAAAGGGGTCCTCTAAGCAAAGAGAGAGCCTAAAAGTAGTAGACCAGAAAGGAACAGAGACAATATACAGTAACAGTCACCTTACAGACAATACAATGGCACTAAATTCATAGCTTTCAATAGTTACTCTGAATGTAAATGGGCTAAATGCCCCAATCAAAAGACGCAGGGTATCAGAATGGATAAAAAAACAAAACCCATCAATATGCTGTCTACAAGAAACTCATTTTAGACTCAAAGACACTTCCAGATTGAAAGTGAGGGGGTGGAAAACAATTTACCATGCTAGTGGACATAAAAAAAGCTGGGGTGGCAATCCTTATATCAGATCAATTAGATTTTGAGCCAAAGACTATAATAAGAGATGAGAAGGACACTATATCATACTCAAAGGGTCTGTCCAACAAGAAGATCTAACAGTTTTAAATATCCATGCCCCTAACATGGGAGCAGCCAACTACATAAACCAATTAATAAAAAATCAAAGAAACTCATCGACAATAATATAATAACAGTACGAGACTTTAACATCCCTGTCGGTGAAATGGACAGATCATCCATGCAAAAGATCAACAAGGAAATAAAGGCCTTAAATGACACACTGGACCAGATGGACATATATTCCATCATATATGTGGACATATATTCCATATATGTTCGGATATATTTCGAACATTCCATCCCAAAGCAACAGAATACACATTCTCTCTAGTGCATATGGAACATTTTCCAGAATAGATCACATCCTGGGTCACAAATCAGGTCTCAACCGGTACAAAAAGACTGGGATCATTCCCTGCGTATTTTCAAACCACAATGCTCTGAAGCTAGAACTCAATCACAAGAGAAAGTTGGAAAGAACTCAAATACATGGAGGCTAAAGAGCATCCTACTAAAGAATGAATGGGTCAACGAGGAAATTAAAGAAGAATTGAAAAAATTCATGGAAACAAATGATAATAAAAACACAACTGTTCAAAATCTGTGGCACACAACAAAGGTAGTCCTGAGAGGAAAGTATATAGCGATACAAGCCTTTCTCAAGAAACAAGAAAGGTCTCAAGTACACAACCTAACCCTACACCTAAAGGAGCTCGAGAAAGAACAACAAAGAAAGCCTAAACCCAGCAGGAGAAGAGGAATAATAAAGATCAGAGCAGAAATCAATGAAATAGAAACCAAAAAAACAGTAGAACAAATCAACGAAACCAGGAGCTAGTTCTTTGAAAGAATTAATAAGATTGATAAGCCCCTGGCCAGACTTATCAAAAAGAAAAGAGAAAGGACCCAAATTAATAAAATCATGAATGAAAGAGGTGAGATCACAACCAACACCAAAGAAATACAAACAATTATAGGAACATATTATGAGCAACTTACACCAGCAAATTTGACAATCTGGAAGAAATGGATGCATTCCTAGAGACATATAAACTATAAAAACTGAAACAGGAAGAAAGAGAAAACCTGAACAGACCCATAACCAGTAAGGAGACTGAACCAGTCATCAAAAATATCCCAACAAACAAGAGCCCAGGGCCAGATGGCTTCCCAGGGGAATTCTACCAGACATGTAAAAAAGATTTAATACCTATCCTCCTAAAACTGTTCCAAAAAATAGAAATGGAAGGAAAACTTCCAAACTCATTTTACGAAGCCAGCATTACCTTGATCCCCAAACCAGACAAAGCCCCATCAAAAAGGAGAATTACAGACCAATATCCTTGATGAAGACAGATGCAAAAATTCTCACCAAAATACTAGCCAGTAGGATCCAACACGACCCAGTGGGATTTATTCCAGGGCTGCAAGGTTGGTTCAACATCCGCAAATTAATCAATGTGATACAATACATTAATAAAAGAAAGAACAAGAACCATATGGTACTCTCAATAGATGCTGAAAAAGCATTTGACAAAGTACAGCAGCCATTCTTCATCAAAACTCCTCAAAGTGTAGGGATAGAGGGTACATACCTCAATATCATCAAAGCCATCTATGAAAAACCCATAGAGAATATCATTCTCAATGCAGAAAAACTGAGAGGTTTTCCACTAAGGTCAAGAACACGGCAGGGATGTCCATTATCACTGCTGCTATTCAACATAGTACTAGAAGTCCTAGCCTCAGCAATCAGACAACAAAAAGAAATAAAAGTCATCCGAATAGGCAAAGAAGTCAAACTATCACTCTTTGCAGAGGATATGAAACTTTATGTGGAAAATCCAAAGACTCCACTCCAAATCTGCTAGAACTTGTACAGGAATTCAGTAAAGTGTCAGGATACAAAATCAATGCACAGAAATCAGCTGCATTTCTATATATCACCAACAAGACAGAAGAAAAAGAAATTAAGGAGTCGATCCCATTTACAATTGCACCCAAAACCATAAGATACCTAGGAATAAACCTAACCAAAGAGGCAAATAATCTGTACTCAGAAAACTATAAAATACTCATGAAAGAAATTGAGGAAGACACAAAAAAATGGAAATATGTTCCATGCTCCTGGATTGGAAGAACAAATACTGTGAAAATGTCTATGCTACCTAAAGCAATCTACATGTTTAATGCAATCCCTATAAAAATACCATCAATTTTTTTCAAAGAAATGGTACAAATAATCATAAAATTTATATGGAACCAGAAAAGACCTCGAATAGCCAGAGGAATGTTGAAAAAGAAAGCCAAAGTTGGTGGCATCACAATTCCAGACTTTAAGCTCTATTACAAAGCTGTCATCATCAAGACAGTATGGTACTGGCACAAAAACAGACACATAGATCAATGGAACAGAATAGAGAGCCCAGAAATAGACGCTCAACTCTATGGTCAACTAATCTTTGACAAAGCAGAAAAGAATGTCCAGTGGAAAAAAGACAGTCTCTTCAACAAATGGTGTTGGGAAAATTGGACAGCCACAGCAGAAAAGTGAAACTGGACCATTTCCTTACACCACACACAAAAATAGACTCAAAATGGGTGGAAGACCTCAATGTGAGACAGGAATCCATCAAAATCCTTGAGTACACAGGCAGCAACCTCTTTGACCTCAGCTGCAGCAACTTCTTCCTAGAAACATCGCCAAGGGCAAGGGAAGCAAGGGCAAAAATGAACTATTGGGATTTCATAAAGATCCAAAGCTTTTGCACAGCAAAGCAAACAGTCAACAAAACCAAAGAGAACTGACAGAATGGAGAAGATATTTGCAAATAACATATCAGATTAAGGGCTCGTATCCAAAATCTATAAAGAACTTATCAAACTCAACACCCAAAGAACAAATAATCCAATCAAAAAATGGGCAGAGGACATGAACAGAAATTTCTGCAAAGAAGACATCCAGATGGCCAACAGACACATGAAAAGTGGTCAACATCACTTGGCATCAGGGAAATACAAATCAAAAACACAGTGAGATACCACCTCACACCAATCAGAATGGCTAAAATTAACAAGTCAGGAAATGATAGATGCTGGCGAGGATGCAGAGAAAGGGGAACCTTCCTATACTGTTGGTGGGAATGCAAGCTGGAAAACAGCATGGAAGTTCCTCAAGAAGTTGAAAATAGAGCTACCCTATGACCCAGCAATCACACTACTGGGTATTTACCCTAAAGATACAAATGTAGTGATCCGAAGGGGCACGTGCACCCAAATGTTTATAGCAGCAATGTCCACAATAGCCAAGCTATGGAAAGAACCTAGATGTCCATCAACAGATGGATGGATAAAGAAGATGTGGTATATATACACAATGGAATACTATGCAGCCATCAAAAGGAGTGTAATCTTGCCATTTACAATGACATGGATGGAACTCGAGGGTATTATACCGAGCAAAGTAAGTCAGTCAGAGAAAGACAATTTTCATAGCATATGATCTCTCTGATATGAGGAATTTGAGAGGCAAAGTGGAGGCTTTGGGGGGTAGGGAAGGAAAAAAATGAAACAAGATGGGATCAGGAGGGAGACAAACCATAAGGGACTCTTAATCTCACAAAACAAACTGAGGGTTGCGGAGAGGAGGTTATGGAGAGGGTGGTTGGGTTATGGACATTCTGGAGGGTATGTGCTATACTGAATGCGGTGAAGTGTGTAAGCCTGCTGATTCACAGACCTGTATTCCTGGGGCAAATAATACATTATATGTTAATTAAAAATTTTAAAATAAAAATATAAAAAATGAGAAAGAAATAAGACATTTTTATCTGTAGTTAATGTAATTCTGTATATATATATTCTATATATAAATGATAAAATATAAATTATTTAAATTAATATTTTATCAAGGTAAAACAAAAATTATTTAGGTTTTCATGGATTGCTTTGATAAATAAGTGATTTTTCTCTATGGTTAAGCACTTCTAATTTATTAAGATAAATTTATTAAATTCTTTAACAGAAATAAGTTGTTTAACCTTATACTTCCCCCAACAAAGTTGCTATTATTTCCATTCTACAATAAAGGTCTAAGTCTCAAGATGCTGCTACTACTACCGCCCAAGGTTACACAGCTAGAATTTTCATATACAACTTTCATAGTCCTATATGAACTTTCATATAGGGGACTAGGGTCTAGAACCTCTTCTGGAATAAAAAGTTAAAAGCCCTCTCCCCCACTACAGAAGAGCCATCACTTCTAGCTACTGGCTCTCACCAAATCTTCCTGAATTAAACTTGATTTTCATAGCAATAACTTTCTTCTTGCATTGCTTTTCACTCAGGGAATATTTAATTAAATGGTATAATTACAAGTCCATTTGGCTTCCCCAGGTTGTGGAAAGCATACCCCTCAACTGGTGGGAGCAGAAATGTGCAGGTGTTCTAGAAACCAGCCTACTAGCTGGGAGCATCCAGCCTCTGTGGGTACGAGATAATGCTTTAACAAGAGAGTGTAGTTAATTAATCAGGAGAGCCAATAAAGGAAAAGTCAATTAGGAAAGCTGTATTGACTATATAATACTTCTTCAGATTGATTGATTGATTGATTTAAGAGAGAGTGAGCTAGAAAGTATGCACTTGTGTGCACAAGCAGGGGAAGGGGCGAGGGAGAAGGAGAGAGAGAATCTTAAGCGGACTCTATGCTGAGCGTGAGCCCAATGTGGGACTCGATCTCAGAACCCTAAGATCACTTGAGCCAAAACCAAGAGTTGGATGTTTAGCCAGCTGAGCCACCTAGGAACCCTGGATGTATAATAATTTTAAAAAGCATATTATGCCTCTTGTTTGTCAACCTGCTTTCAGTCATTCCTCTTAGGATGGACTCTCAGGTTTGTTTGACTCCTTTATTTATTTATTTAGAAAGATTTTATTTATTTCTTTGACAAAGAGAGCACAAGCAGGGGGAGTGGCAGGCAGAGGGAGAGGGAGCTGAGCAGGGAGCCCAACACAGAGCTTGATTCCAGGACCCTGGGATCATGTCCTGAGCTGAAGGCAGATACTCAAAGGACTGAGCTATCCAGGCCCCCCTGGACACCTTTAGTTTTGAATGCCCAGCACCCTCGCGGTTTCTAGTAATGGCAAACATTTTCTGATGCAGATTGCTAACCATGCTCCTTTACAGACCCTGCCTCTCTGGCCCAACTTGACTGGCCCCAGAATGAGCAACAGACCTAAGCTGGGCCCTGGGGTTTTAGTCCAGGACCTGAGAGGCCAGTCCATGTCAGGTGATGCAGCTATAAATTAGGAGGCTGTGGAGCTGCCAGCAGCCATGTTTCCTGTCTTGCGGAAGAGGCCTGTCTGCAGGGACAACCCCTGTTCCTATTACTCCTGAACTGCAGCTTTTCCCAAGGTGTGCCTGATTAACCTTTCTTTCAGTTGTGTGCAATGCTTCATTGGTTCTGTTTGCCTCTGGTAATTCAAGTTGGGTCTATTTCACTTGAAACCAACAGAGTCCTGAACAATTTATAAATGGTACCAGGAATGGAGAGCTGAAAGGAAGCAAGTCTAAATGCAGAAAACTGTGAGATGAGGTGGGAGGGGGAGCCGTAAGAACCTTCCACATCTGGGGCGGAAAAACTCCCAATTGCTGCTACAGGCAGTAAAACAATCAGTTTAACGAGGGCAGAGGTTTAGGGGATTTAGGGAAACATCAGATTATTGGAGGCACTGTCTACTTCTTGCAACCTTTCATATAGGGCAAGAAAGAGATGCTTCCCTGAAAAGTGGCCCAGCCAGAAGCAGGTAAGGAGGGCACAACTAGTATCTGATACCTTGAAGGGAGACCTCTTATGCTTTTGGTCAGCAATCTGAGTCTTTTTTGACTTGCAAAGGCTGATTTTTTTTTTCCCTGCAAGCTGAAGTGAGCTGTTGTTATAGAAATGTTGGGAGTCTGATAAATGGACAGCAATCTATGGGAAGAGCCAGGGCTCTTATCAATGGTGACAGGAAGGCTACTCTGAACCCAAATGCAAATTGAGAGCAGGTACCCAGCAGAAGTCCTTAAATTAAGTCCCAAAGGGATAAGCAGGGGCTCTTAAACAGCTTTTTTTAAAATAATTTTTTTTAAATGTATTTCATTTATTTTTATGATTTATTTATTTGAGAGAAAGAAAGGGAGCATGAGTGCAGAGGAGGGGCAGAGGGCAAGGGAGAAGCAGATTCCCCACTGAGCAGGGAGCTGGATGTGGGGACTTAATCCCAGGACCCTGGGATCATTACCTGAGCTGAAGGTAGACACAACTGACTAAGTCCCCCAGGCACCCTCTTAAACCGCTCTTAGAGGCACTGGTCTCCAGTTACAAACAGAAACAATGATGACTGAGTAGATTTTATTTTATTTTTAAAGATGAGTTTGTTTGTTTGTTCGTTTGTTTGTGGGATGGGGAAGGGAGGCAGGAGAGTGGGGAAAGAGAGAATCCCAAGCAGACTCCGTCCTAAACATGGAGCCCAATGTGGGGCTTGATCCCACAACTCTGAGATCATGACCTGAGCTGAAGTCAAGAGTTGGATGTTCAACCGAGTCACACAGGTGCCCCTGAGTAGGTTTTAATGGCTGGACCCCTCAAGGTCCAGAGCTATTCCCTAGATTCAGATTCCACATCTTAGAATGAGAGCACTGGATAAGATTATCTCCAAAGTATCTTCTTGGTTTTAATCTTTTGTTCTTGATGATTAAATATAATATAAAGCTTTATTATTTTCTTAAAACTACCAAGGACAACGCTCCTCATTTTAAGCATTAAATGTAAAGGCAAATGTAGGGGTAAGAGAGAGTGAGCACTTGCTTGTGAGTCTTTGCTCAATTCAGTGTGCGATCTCACACCACAAATTCAATCTCCTCACCTGCAGATGGGGATTTTAGATACCTGTCTTCACGCGGCAGTGAGACGGGAAAAAGGAAAGCCTTGTGACTTCTCTTAAGGGAGAGTATGTTGTAGAAATCCTTAACAGGATTAGGGTAACACCCTTTCTAAATACAAAGATTTTCAGCCCTTCTGAAGCTATTTCTGACCCCAACCACTGCTATAGTTTTCATATGTCTACAGAGAATGTGTTTCCCAATGGACACAGAACTGGCCTAGGGGAAATGCCAATGTTGCCTCATCCATTTCTAATTTTCCCTTTTAGTGTCCTATTTCACCTGTCCAGGACTGGCTCCCTGTTTCCCTGGCTTCATCTTACCCAAAGATCATACAGCCAAACTTGTAAAATATTGATCCAACATGGTGGATTAATTTCATCCTTTCTTCCTGGGTGTGTAACTGTTTTGAGACTCAAAAGAAATGCCATAGTAATGGTGGTGGTGTATGTATTGTGAACAGGATAGCTACAGAAACAATGGGAGATGGTCATGCCAGGTGGCTCCAAAACACACTCCCTGAAAGGCTCCATACACATGGACTGAGTTCAGGTTTGGACTAACTGGCACCCTCTCTGTGAAGCCTGTCAGCTCTTCCCAGGCATAGACAGCAGCTCTTTTCTTTGTGCTGCCACAGCACTTTCTAAGAATGCTTATTATCTCACTGTATAAAAATTGTTACAATTTATAGGTCTCTGGTTTCAATAAAATTTGTGGAGACAGAGACTTTGACTCATTCATTTTTCTACTGTGTGTCTTGTACAAAGCAGGAATTCAATAAATTTTTGTAGAATGAATTAATAAATTATGTGAATCCCGACATCCTGTTATCCTCTTGAACGAAAAGTAACCTCAGAAGTCATGCAGTTTCATCCTGAACTAGATTATGGACAGTAAAGATATGGACTTATGCTTGTCCAAGGCAGATGTTACTACTCAGCCATAAACCTCTCTCTCTCTCATGACATCTGAACCAGGCTTGTGAACCCTTTTCAATACAGTTTTCCATGCAGATACCTTTCCTGCTGGAGCTGGCTGGTTTCGCATCCCTGATGTAGATTAAAGATATCCTGGGATGAGAGGACACATGGCTGATGTATGATGCCCTTTACACCAACAAGGAGATGTGCAAAGTAATGCTACACTGTTCTTTGGAATTCAAGATGCCACCTTAAAACAACGTGAAAAGAACCCAGTAACTCAGACAGCAAAGGACTGATCAACCCCGTTATGAAGCGCCACAGCCACCTACTTTGTAAGCTGGTTATTGCTGCTATAAATGAAACATTCCGTTCTGAGGTGGTTCAGAGCTGAGATGCTGAGCTGCGTAACTGGTGGTGAGTTAAATCTCTGTGTGATTTCAGAGATGTGAGAGGCAGTATAGTACAGTGGTTATGATCACAGACCTCAAAGCGCTGTTCCTAACTCACATGGCCTCACTACTGTAAGGATTTCATATATCAATATAGGTAAGGTACTTAGAAGAGTGTCTGGCACATAAGTACCTTAAGAGTAAGCACCAGCAGCTATTATTACACGTGGCCTGGCTATAGGCTATCAACCAACCGGTAAAATAAGGTTGGTCCTCACTGGCTCTCTTATTCATGATTCAGTGGTTTCTTTATTAACTGATAGCTATTGCTTTGATAAGAGGCTATTAGAGCAAGCACAGCAGGATGACAAACTGTGCTCGCATTTTCCTTTCCTTTCTTTCCTCAACTTCAGAAGCCTTTCTTTAAGTTTTCTAAAATAATAACTTAAAAAAAACCCCACAAAACAACTTGGCTCTTGTCCGTTCTCATTCTAAAGGTTTTAGGCTTAATTATTTCTATGGTATTGAGGATAGCTTTCTTATGTCTTTTTTTTCTGAACCAGGAAGGATGAACATAAATATAAAAATATTTGTCAGGGAGCGCCTGGGTGGCTCAGTGGGTTAAAGCCTCTGCCTTCAGCTTGGGTCATGATCCCAGGGTCCTGGGATCAAGCCCCACATCGGGCTCTCTGCTCAGCGGGGAGCCTGCTTCCTCCTCTCTCTCTCCCTCTCTCTGCCTGCCTCTGCCTACTTGTGATATCTGTCTGTCAAATAAATAAATAAATAATCTTAAAAAAACTGTCAGGTTCTTGGTGAATGTCAGCCAAAACATGTGTCTGAGATGATACATTATATTTTTATGTATCATGCATACCATAATCATATTGAAATATGGGGCAAATCTCATGTAACACTCTGCAGAGATATCAGAAAACGCTTTCATTATGTTGACACTTTACTCTAAGTGATCATCATTAAACATGTCATTCTTCCTCTTTACCCTGAGATCATGGCTCTTAGGACTCTAGAAAGCGAAGCTGAAGTCAGAGAAGCAATTAGCTAGGCTGTGAGAGAAAGATTATCCTGTTGAAACCCATACTCTTTTTCATCTTCTATCCTGATTCACAGAATCAAAGAGCTTACTGTCTTCAATTTTCTAATAAATATTTTTGGAGAGCATAGAGATCCAGAGTGGAGAAGTGATTAGCTTATGATCACCAAGTGTGTTAATAAGATGTTAATAAGACCCAAATCTGAATTCTAAGCTGGTGTTCCTTCTAAAATACCAAGATGCCTCTCTAGACTACTGAAACAGAAAATGAGGAAATCTGCTTTGAGTAGTAAGTTTAAATGGAAACTCTTTTTCTTTCTTTTTTTAAAAAGTATTTTATTTATTTGATAGAGAGAGACACAGAGAGAGAGTGAACACAGGCAGAGGGAGTGGGAAAGAGAGAAGCAGGCTTCCTGCTGAGCAGGGAGCCTGATATGGGGCTTGATCCCAGGACCCCAGGATTACGACCAGATGCTTAACAACCGAGTCACCCAGGCACCCTAAATGGAAACTCTTAAAATGTATTATTTCACTGTAACAAAATGGAGAGCTGTTTTGAAAACATTAAGGGAAAAGTTCCACAAAAATCAAAGTACTCGGGGCACCTGGGTGGCTCAGTGGGTTAAAGCCTCTGCCTTCAGCTCAGGTCATGATCCCAGGGTCCTGGGATCAAGCCCCACATCGGGCTCTCTGCTCAGCGGGGAGCCTGCTTCCTCCTCTCTCTCTCTGCCTGCCTCTCTGCCTACTTGTGATCTCGATCTCTTTGTGTTAAATAAATAAAATAAAATGTTTAAAAAAAAATCAAAGTTCTCTGGGAAATATTTCTGTTGCAAAAAAATTCATTTACTGTTAAGGCATTTAACATGAGTCATTAACATAGAGTTGTGGGCCAATTCCCAAAGTAGGAAATCAGTTCATTCATTCAATCAATATATACCTACTGCTGACTTACTCGGTGCCAGGTCCAGTGACTAGACAGTCCTTGTTATCGAGGAGCTCAAGGTCTTAGGCAACTATTCAACACAGGAACTACTTCTTAATCTCTTAGGTATTCATAACAAACATCACTAATTCAGTATATGACCATCTTTCCAGCTGAGCTTGAAATTGGCCTCAAAAATCCTTTCAAGAGACCCCCTCCTTGTGGCCATGAGCAAGTGATAAGAAAGGCACACAAATTTATCTGTCATCTCTGCACTAGTATAGTTACTACGTAGTTATTAGATGCTAAGTTATTAGATGCTAAGCAAAGTCTTTATGGTAGGTACTAGAACCCTAGTCTCCCCATGCAAAGAGCAAAAGAACATAAAAACTCTTGCTTTTATTTAGCATTGACTTAACTCCTGGGTGGAGTTCAATTCTCTTAGGTACCATAAGAACCCTTGATAAGGGCTCAGGAAAGACCAGTTATGTCCCAGTAAGGGGCATTCCTCTTTGACTAGCACATTCCCTTTCAGCCTGGGAAGCATAGCCCTCCATCTTCCGTCTGCCATCACCCATGGTTGCCATCTGCCACTACAGAGTCAGTCACACCCCTTGCCCTAGAGCAGCTGCTTTTCACACCTAGTGATTTCACCAACTGAGAAAAGAACCAGTTACTGACAGTGCCGCCTGGTATGGTTCTTCCTGCCAGCAAGAGTTTGGGAAAAATACTTCTGATCTCCCCCTTTCAAGGTGGACTCAAAGACAGATGCAGGGCCTCCGTTTTATAAGCCTGGCGTCTTTTCTCTCCTTTGTTAAAGCAGTTTTCTTAGGGTCTGATGGGAGGGGGGGAGCAGGAAGAGGTCTTTTTGGCTTTTATAATGTCTTTAAACACTTTAATTATCAGTGATAGATGAATAAAGGCCTTGAGAAGCCTTGCTTCCTGGAAATATGTTATTACCCCACAAAAGCTGAGTGGAGAACAGTGCACAGTGCTGTCTGCAAGGAGACAGGTTCGAAGGTGCCCTTTCTTTGCGCCCCAAAGTACATCTCCCTCAGAATGTGCAGACTGTTGTACACGGATCATCTGCATCTTCAGGTAATTCACCTCCAACAGCTGGGCCTCAGGGAGACCAAAGACTTTAGAAATACAGATGTAGCACTAAGAGAAAAGGTGACATAAATTAGGCTTAAACAAGGAAGAAAATGCCACAGGTCTCTACTTTCCATTACATATTCCTGTCCTAACAGAATTCTTTTGGTAGGTAGACATGATGGCCGGTACTGGGTAGAGTATAAAGAAAAAACAAGGCTTTTCCCCTCCCCTCAAAGGTTTACATTTCCTAAGTAAGGCAAGATGTAGTAATGATAACTAAATATCATGGGATTTAAATATCAGAATATATAATGTTGCCCCCCCCAAAAGGTACAAAACACAGAATTACCATAACACCTAGCAATTTTACTCCTAGGTATATACCCAAGAGAACTGAAAATGTTTGCTCACATAGCTTACACACAAATGGTCACAGCAACATTGTTCATAATAGCCCCCAAATGGAAACAACCTGAATGCACATCAAAATGGCTCAACAAAATGGGATCTATCCATATAATGGAATAGTACCTGTCCTTAAAAAGGAATGAAGTACTGACACACGGTACAACACAGATGACCCTTGAAAACATTATGCTAAATAAAAGAAGACAGTCACAAAAGACCAGCTGCTGTAGGAGTCCATTGATAGGACTTGTCCAGAAAAGGCAAGTCTATAGACACAGAAAGTAGATTAGTCACTGCCTAGGGAGCTTGGAGGAAATGAGGACTGGAGTACTGGGTTTCTTTTTGGGGCAATGAAAATATTCTAAACAGGCCATGGTGACGGTTGTGTTACTCTAAACATATTAAAAAAAATTAAACTGTGTATTTTAAAAGGGTGTATTGCAGGATATGTGATAGATCTCAATAAAGCTGTTATAAGACAAGGGTGCTCTAGACTTGTTAAGGTGGGAGCCTTCGGTGGGGGGGAAACTGGGGACATGAGGCTGAAAATATAGTTGTGGGGCACCTGGGTGACACAGTCGGTTGAGCGTCTAACACTCGGTTTTGGCTCAGGTCCTGAAATCAGGGTTGTGAGACTGAGCCCTGTGTTATGCTCTGCGCTCAGCATGGAGTCTGCTTAAAATTCTCCCTCCCTCTGAACCTCCCCCCTGCTCTATCTGAAATAAATAAATCTTGAAAAAAGAAAATATAGTTGGTGTCAGCATGAGTGAAAACAGAGGGGTGGATGACAGGCCTGGTGAGGGCAGAATCCATTCAGCCTTATGAGTGTTGCTGGCTTCCAGGTCAACAAGGAGCAGCATGCTGATCACCTCTCTGTCGGCCTCTCCTACAGCTGTTAGGAGAAATGGAGGACACTGGAGCAAGGGTCTGCTGGGAGGCTGCTTCCACTCCTCTTCAAAATGAGTCCTGCTGAAGTCATAATCTGCTTCTGACACCCTACCCTTCACCTACAATGAAGAGCTGGATGTGGGACATCAAAGGGCAGAAGAGGATCACTGGGTGTCTGGGAGCCACTTGCCAGAAAGCCATTTTTCTGGACCAGGCTATTTTTAGTATCACCATCATTATGGTTTGGCAGGTACAAGTCTTACCGGGTAAAGGGAAGGAATGAATTCTGTGAGAAATTTTAGGACTTTACTACTTGAGTGATGTTCCACTTAAAAATCAATGGCTTATTTCCTGAAAAGTCTCCAAAAGTCAACAAGGCATTTTAATTATCTTCAGTTTCCAGGTCTAGGAAATGTTAGTTCCTCTTGCGTGAAAGAACGTTCATGCACACCTCACTCAGTATAACGTGTGGCTCCATGTGGTAATTTTTTTCATTACACTACTACATTACAATTTATACATAAATCATTATACATGAGAGAAATAAAGCTGACCCTTCATAAATCACCCCTTTCAGTAAGCCAGACTGTTGTTCTATATATTGTGCTATTGATTATTTCATACCAAACATCAGCAAAAATACAGCTTCCTGGAATCATGGTCTGAGTCTTATGTATATTTGTATTCTCCACAACAGCACCATCCAATAAAACTTTCTGCAATGATAGAAATGTTCTGTATCTGCACTGTCCAGGAAAGGAGCATTGAACACTTGCCTTGTGGATGGTGTGATTTAGGAACTGGAGTTTTTATTATTTTAATTTTCATTAACTTAAATTTAAAGAACTACATGTGGCCTGTGGCTGCCGTAGTGCAGCCCTACAGGATCCAGAACAATACATTTGTTCCTTGTAAGTGTTTAATAAACATCTGTTGACTGAAAGAAAATTTGCGCATAAATAAACTCTGAGCTTCCTCTACATGCAGGCACTCTGCTGGATGTTGGGTATGAGTGAAACACTGACCCTGAATGAGTTAAAACTCATGCAAGGGACAGCAAACTCAACCGTGATTAACTTAGGCCAAACGTGAACTTTTTGGCTCACATGCCTGGAAAGACTAGGATAATGGTGCCTTCAGGGCAGCTTGGCTGAGGGCTTAGAGGATAACACCATGACCATCCTCGTCCTCACCCTCTCCCTCCTCAGTTAGACTCGGCTCTCTTCCATGTGTGGTCTCCATGCTCAAACTGGCTCTCCAGTCATAATTGCTAGAGAGCTGCCCCAGCCCAGAGCTCACACTGGCAAAGCTTCAAGTCCTGACCCCAGCCTCCTAAACCAAAGGCTCATTAGATCTCACTGGTCATGACTGGGTCAGAAGAGATGCCCAGTTCTGCACCAGTCATCACGGCCAGGGAAATATGATATATTGACTGACTTGGGCCACAATTACATGCCCAAAACCTGAGCCAAGGGTGGAGCCAACTTCACCAGAAAAGCACATGGGATGAAAGTAGTGTCTTAGATGGTCTCCCAGAATAAAGCCAAGGTGTGATCATTAGGGAAGAGTAAATTTTGCTAAGCAGCCAACATCAGACATCCATTGTAGTCTCTGAAGAGCTCCGTGTCTCCCTAGGGAAATCTTAAAGAAACATGCTGGTTGGTCAGATCTGTTGGCCAGATAGTAAAGAAAATACTATCTTGAAGGAAAAGCTCAATTTGCAAGATCCATACTGAAATGATAGTAATGTTTACTTACACAGAATTTCCTCTGATGTTCACTTTTCCATACCTTAAAACCCTCATGGGTTATATCTATGAAATCTAGAAACCTTTAGGAGGGAGCGGTCAGGTGACCAGGGCCTGCTGTCTGCAGCCTTCCCTGCCTGACTCAATCTGGGAGTCCAGATGTCTCCTTCTGTGCCCCCCTGTCACTGAGCACACTGAGGGTGTGCTAGACCTTAGAAGTCCTGACATGTGTGGATGCAGGCAGAGCAGACACAACGCAGCCCACCCAGGGAAGGGACATACAACTGCCAATTCACACAATGCAATGTGAATTGTCTATTTTCATAAGGGCTACTCCAAGAGAGATTATTTGTGGGCAGGATGACTCACGAGAGAGACAAATGAATTCGCCCCACAGAGAAGACAAAGAGCTTGGAACATCACTGAAATGAGAAAAATTAGCCAAAACAGCTGCAGCACTTTAGGGCCTTTTAAATAGCCTCCTTCTGTCTACTTCTCCACCCCTTTCTAGCTGTTCCCTCTCTCTCATTAAATACTGATGAGGCTTTGCTTTTGTTGGCTCCAAGGGCTAGCTGAAGCTGGGAAATAGTCTTCTTAGCAAGCATATCGTTTTATCCCTCAGAGTTTTCTGGTACTATCTTTTGTGAAGATGATTCTGGATTACTCTGAAACTCCTTGGCTTGTTTTTAGGTGGAAAAAAAGTTAATAAAGCTCATGGACAGAACTTTCTGCATTTCAAGGACATCCAGTGCTCAGCCCCATGGCAAGAAGGCCCATGACTCCCTCTGCTCTCCTCTGGGAACCCAGGGACCTCTCAGCCCCCTCAAAATCAGTGACCACCCCTCCTTCTACTGTATAATGAATGTTCTCACTGGAGTGTGGCTCTCTAGGCATGGCAGAAATTGCTGCAGATACTCCATGCTTGGTAAGAAAGGAGGGGCTGTTTGCAATATCCTCTCTGGGTTTCCCGGATTGCTCAGTTCAGCAGTCAGTGGGCCTATCCCCTACTGGACTGGAATGGGGCCTACAGGAGTCCAGGAGACTATGCACTTCCAACACGCAAGAACTGGGCCTCCCTCGGCTTGCCAACTGGCACACAGTAGGTGCTTATTGAATGACGGTCAACTGTGGAATATTATTGGTAACTTGGAGATAGACTGTGCATAAAAAATACTAAACAGAATGGGTCTAAACACTAATGTCTGCAGTATTTGCTGTTCCAATAAAGTGTTCAGCTCTTTGACTTTACCCAGTAAACCTCAGTCCCCCAATCTTAGCAAATTCTCAACTCTAAGGTGACTCAACTTTAAAATGCTCTTTATTATGGGTCTCAAGCCTGTGCAAACTAATTAACTGGTTATGTAAATGTAAGTTAGTTAACTGATTCTCCAGTCCTCAAGGGCTAACTCCAAAGAACTCCAGTAGATCAAATCAGCACAAATTAATTTGCTTTTCAGAATGCCCCTAGTCTCTTCCCTACCACAGTTTGCTTGACGTCTAGTGTGCTTTTTTTTTGTTTATGAGTTTCACCTTCCCATTCATTTTTAAATGAAAGTTATTGAGATATAATTCACATAACATATAATCTTCCCATTTAAGGTGCACCATTCAGTGACTTTAGTATATTCACAGAGTTATGCAACCATCATCATGATAGAATTCCAGGACATATCATCTCCAAAAGAAACTCAGTACCTATTGGGTATTTTCCCCCCAACTCGCTCCCTACCCCTAACCCACCACCCCCACCAGCTCCTGGCAACTATCATTCTACTTTTTACTGTAGATTTTCCTATTCTGGATATTTTATATAAATTGAGTATCATTCATTTTTTTTAAAGGCCCTTTATTGTATTTTCTATGTATGAGCTTTCATACCAGGTGCCGGAATCACAGACTTAAGTAAAATCCAGTGCCTGCCTTCCAGCTACTCACAGTCCAACAACAATTGCTGAGCACAGAACTCTCTGCGTTTCCTCTTGAGTATAACAGCCACACTGCATATTAGCTGGCAGAAGCCCTCTGTACCAGTGTACCTCTGTACCACCTCTGTACTCAGGCCAAAAGGCCCATCACTTTCCTTGGGTTCAACTCTAACAGGTAGATGGTACCCAGTGCTCCATCTCACATGCTAATTGGGCCTACAAATATCTACCTTTACTCCTATTTATTTGATCAAGCACCTGTACGTGACCTGCCCTTTTCAGAAGATTCTGTCTTTGGTAAAGACTCAGAAGTTTGGGGTTATTTTTAAATGCACCCAGCTTGTCTTTTTCTTTCCATCGAAATCAAAGGAATAAAGAACAAACGGACAGTTGGTAGAGGGGAAATGGATGGAAGATAGGTTAAATAGGTGATGGGGATTAAGGAGGGCACCTGTGGTGATGAGCACCAGGCAATGTGTGGAAGTATTGGATCACTATGTTTTACACCTGAAACTCATATTATACTGTATGTTAACTACAGAAACACACACACACCCCAAAGGAGTATCTTTCTCAGGTTTCCAATAAGGTATTTGGGATTTTCCTGTGTGATAACGACCATAGTTAGCATATCCAAGGTGGGATATACTGAAGTCTTGCTGTAGATCTTGAAAATAAGGTTAGCCTTGCAAAATGGAGTGAGTAAGAACTGACATGCCCTGGAGAACCTGACATTAGCCAGGTGTGGAAGTTAGGCATCTGAAGAGACTGTAGAAACGCAGTCAAGGAGATTGGGAATTTCCATCTTTAATCAAAGTGACAAAGGAGTGATAGCTGGAGATATATTTTAAGTAAGGGAGCTACAACCTACGTAACCCTAGATTGTTCGTATTTGGTAACAGGGTCCATCTGGATTTTTTTTTTTTTTCCATCTGGATTTTTAAGCAGTCTCAGAATTCATGCAAGAATTTGTTCATGTCTGCTGCTGTCCAGAACTTAGCAAGGTGATCTCACTGGAAAGCAGATCCCTGCAGAACTTGGGGTATCACAGTTCCAGTGCAGTGATCATGAAATCTTCTGATTACCAACTGTCTCCATATGGGGGGTGGGGTGGACAGAACAAATTAAACAGCCTCACTTATACATCAATCTCTTATGAGTCTGGCTGTTGGGAAATTAAACCCCGAGAGTCTTCACGCTCTGGCAAAACCCAGTTTCTGACTTGAAAAGGTAGGACCCATAAACCGTGATGATTTATCAAGGCACAAATCCGGAGAACAGAAGTTTGGGAGGTGTGAAAACCATGGCCAAACACACAAAGATCTGCCATTTAGAAGAGGAATACAACTAGCTATAGGCAGGACCAACAAAGCAGTTGTAAGAGCACAGGCTCTGGAGCCAAACTACTTGGCTCTGACACTTATTAGCTACATGAACTTGGACAACTTAGCCTATATGCACCTCAATTTCCTCCTCTGTTAAATAAAGTGGTTGTGAAGATTAAATGAGATAACCCAAATAAATGCTTAGTATGACATCTGGACCACAGTAAGTCTCAGAAGTTAGCCATCATGTCATCATTGTCCAAAGACGACAGACCACCCTGTGAGAGGGGGTGTCCCCCAGAGTTCAAGTCGAGGCAGAGATTTGTCAACTGAGGGCCAAATACAAACTTACTTACTTCGAAGCCCAGGACTTCCAATTAGCTCCTCAACCCCTCAAACTCCTGCTACATACAATTCAAAACAAAAAAAGCTATCTCAGTAGCCAATGTGTTGCTCATGTGAAACTGTTTTTTTGTGGGTTTTTTTTTTTTTTTGGCATTCAACCTATGTATACCTTATGTGCAAAGCAGCTGTTAGTCAATAATAATAAGGGGACAAGGTGGTCCTTGCCCTCAAGAAGCTGAACATCTAACTGAAAAGAGAGGATCACAGAACCACACAGCGATGCAGACATATATGTTGGATTTAGGCCAACCAAACATTTGGCGCTTAACTTTTTATTAGAGAGCCATAACCAAGAGAAGGCTCAGGGAACTCACTTCATTCTATGGAACACGACAAACCTGTTAGTATACTAAATTAAAATCAATCACATTCTCTCTCCCTCCATCTCTCAATCTCCTCCATTTTTCTCTCTCTCCTTTCCATTCCCTTCAAGGTGTAGGAAAGTAGCATGATGGCTTTGGGACCTTCCAGTCTCAAATTCTCAGGCTCATGTGCTAGCTGGCCCATGGCAACAGCTAGTGAAGGTAGACAAGCTGCTTCCATGTTGCGAGTTCACACAGGATTCTCTGGCAGGACACTGAAGGCTATTTTTTATTTGTAACTACTGCTCAAATGTCCTTCTGCCTCTCAACTGTAAGTCCAGAGAAGAGAAGACAAGTGGGCTTTCTTCATCATGTGGCACAGGCAGGCTCTCACATAGTTATTGAATAAGGCAGGTTCATCCCCTGGCTATTACAAGTAACATCTGTAAGAAAAACCACTGATCCTTATTCTCTTAAAGCATCCCCCTCTCCCCACCTTGATGGGTTCTTTTTGTGACATTCCAACCACAGTTCCCAGCTTCTTTTAGGTTCCAGACCTGGCTGCTGCATTTTAAGCACATTACTCTCCTGTAAAACGTCAGGTAGGGGAGAGAGGCCCCTTGGTCTGTTTTGCATTTTGTGGACAAATACCCAGGACCAAAGAACACCAGGAGGCTCCATTCACGTTGGAACAGTCACCAGTTTACTGATTGCTCTGTTGCCTCAAGAAATTCATAGCACCTTCGGGCAAAGGAACAACAGTGTGGTGTTTATTGAACTCTACATCTGGTAGCAATTTGTTCAACAGCAACCAGCTTTCTCCCCTCCTTCCCTTCAGTCAAATAATCCACAGGGGCCCATAATCCCCCACAACTGTTCATTTGTGCGAAGCCTGTATTGTGTCTTTATGTTCCTAATTACAGATCTGGGTTTATCAACAAGTTTCAGCACGGTAAGTAATTTTTAAGACTGTAGAGGAGACTAAAGGCCCATGTCTTGAGGCAGGGACACTGTTACTGACCATCGCCATCTGGACTGAAAGAGGAAGTGGCACAAGTGGGCCCTGTCCACAGCTCCCCTGCCCCCATTTGGTCAGAAGAGGCAGCCAGAGCATGACCCTTCCCCACCCTAGGAGGTGTGGCCTTATCATGGTGTGTGGGAGCTTGGGAGAAGGAATAGCTGAGTGTTAACCTAGAATTAGACATTTGTGTACTAGAGAGAAAGGGAGAACCCCTCTGCTTCGCTCTGGGAGAAAGAATCTCCCTTTGGAGGCTGGCTGTGAGGGAGACTGAGCAGCTAGTTTGCTAAGGCCTCAATGAATAAAGAGCACTTAAGGATACTGGTAGTTAGGTGAGAAGATGAGGTAAATTCAGAAAGCAGAGTAAGTCAAGTTTGGGGGCAAATCTGGGAACTAGCCCCTCCTTTGGAGGGGACGATGCTGCTCTCACCTTCACCACACAGTTCTGAGGGAGGCTGCCAATCCCGAAACCCGGCCTGTGGTCCAATCTGGCCAGTCACAGCAGCCCATCCCTGTCTACCACAAGTGGTCCGGAGAAGGCATGTGACTCAAGCCTGGTCAATCACAGACTATGTCCCTGGGTTTCCCTTTTGGAGCCACCAGAGAAGATATTCCTAAAGGAAGAATGAGATTTTGGAACTGCCTGAGGCCATGTTTTTTGCTAAATAGGAAAGAGAGAGTATCTGTTTGCAGTGAGAGAAAATGGTGCCAACAAAGAGGAACAATAAAGAGAAAAATGGTTGTGACCTTAAATCCCTCTATGTAAAGTCCCTGGAGCCAAGATTCCATGGCTTAGCTATACATTCTTTATATATGTTAAAGCCAATTTGAGCTTTTGGTTTCTGCCATCATAACCTGGATCTAGAGGGCTACCAAAGGTGTTTCTCTGATAATGATGGCTATGACGACCAACTGAGTAAATGCAAGTAAACACTCTGAAAAACACGTACCACACAAGTGTCAGAGAGTGATCGCATATAATCATGTTATTAGAGGCAGGTGTGCACAAGAAAAATGGCTGACTGGACACCAGGAGAGGGGTTTCTTTAAAAAAAAATTCTCATTTGGGGGACTTCTGAAGACACACAGAGGTACATGGGATGGTACAATGCCTTCTCTCAGTACACCTCCATAGGTCCAGTAACCACTGACCCATGTGCACGCCAGGATAGCAGGGGCTTTGACCAACTCTTCCTGGAGTACAGCTGTTCCCTTTGTGCCTTGGTTCCAGGCCTGAGAAGCCCCTTGTCTGACTGGAAGTGAAAGTCTGGCTTCTGGCAATGGGACAGAATCTTATAGCAAAAAAACAAAAGTCAGGAATTCATGAGTTCAGCCTTATCAGGTTGTACTCGGCTCAGACATCATAAGCTGACATATGCCTCATGCTTTCCAAGGCTCACTTATGATTTCTTAGCATTGTCTTTGGATGTGTATTTTGTCATGATGGAAAACCCTATTAATGTTGCAAGTAAATCAGCTACAAAAAATTTTTTTTGAACACTGACACTACCTTTCCTTTGTGGACTAAATTAAGGAGTTTCCTTTTTATTTTATTTTTTTTAAGATGTATTTATTTATTTATTTATTTGAGAGAGAAGGAGAGAAAGAAAACACCAGCAGGAGGGACAGAGAGAGAGAATCTCAAGCAGACTCTTTGCTGAGTGCAGAGCCTAATGCAGGGCTTGATCTCACAACCCTGAGATCATGATCTGAGCTGAAACAGAGAGTCAGATGCTCAACTGACTGAGCCACCCAGGTGCCCCAAGTTTCTTCCTCTTTAAAACTCATTTACAAAAAGACATTAATGTTCAACAGAGAAATAGTATCCTGGCATACCTAATATAGGGAACACACAAGGAGGATGATTCAAAGACTATTTTATCAATATCATGGAATATTAGGTTGGAAGGATTATGGAAACCTCTAATCCAACTCAATCAGACTTTCTAGTAGACATATGCTTTAAACATTGGTATTTTTGAAAAGACAATTCTAACAGACAGCCAGGGTTGAGAACCACCCCTCTAACTCAGTCAGTACCTTTATTTAGTATATGAGGACACTAAGTCTGAGATATGGGGCTCTAAGACAAACAGTTCATCTGGGATTAGAACACAGGTCTCTGGGCTTCATTGTATTTTTCAAGTGAATAACCAGGTCATCATATTGTGTTTTCTTTTAACAGGAGCTACATAAGTGGAACACACAAGAATTTTTATAGTTGAAATAGAGAAATAAACCATCAGGGAAGAGGAATCCAAATTAGTAATAAACATAAGCTGTTTAACCTCCAGATAATAGAAAACTACAAATTTTTAAAGAAGCATAATGTCATATTGTTACACATCTAACAGATTAGCAAAAATTTTTAAATATGACAGTACCAGGATTTTGGCAAGGATATATAGCCACAGAAACTCCCATATAATCATTTAAATTGGTACAATTGCTCTGAAAGACTGTTTGCCATGATCTAATAGTGTTCAAGATTCACATTTTCCATGACCCAACAATTCTGATCTTAGTTATATAACCTAGAATGTGCATTTTCAATGTGGGTAATATTATTCCCATAAAGAACAAAATTTGATTTTTGATAAATGAAAAAATCTTGGCTATCACAATGGCTTGTGGCCTTCCAAAGCTCAACTCTGCCCAACAAAATCCTACTTTTTAGGATTAATTTTACAGTTTTTAGTTTAAAATTAATCAAGTTTTCTACTTCGGAGAGCCGATGTAGGGGAAAAAAAAGGTTGAGAAACACTGACAGAGAAACGCTGCTTATGTAGCCCAGGAGATAAATTAAGAACGCTCTGACCCACACTCTTTATTATAGTCCAAACTGGACAGGCTACAGGTATCCATTTACAATAGAATCGGCAAACTGCAGCATGTGTAAACTACAAATACTATACAGCAACAAAAAGGAACAAATATCAGCTGCACACAACATGTGTAACCTTCACAATGGTCAGCAAAAGAAGCAAAACACAAAAGATCATATAGGGCTTACTCCCATATATAAAAGTTCAAAGTCAGGCAAAGTGAATTATGTTGTTCATACACCCAACTAAAGCTGTTAAATAAAGCAAAGAAATAACTATCAAAAGAGTCAGCAGGGCATTTACTTCAAGGGTCGTGATCCAGGAAGCCAAACATGAGAGAGGTAAAAGGGAATGCTGTACTTTTTGATCTGGGTGTGAATACGACAATCATCCTCTTATATCCTATACATAATGTTTTATGCTTTCTTCTGGCTTATGTGATAGCTCATTTGAAAATATTAAGATATAGGGGTGCCTAGGTAGATCAATTGGTTAAGCATCTGCCTTTGGCTCAGGTTATGATCCCAGTGTTCTAGGAATAAGCCCTGTGTCAGGCTCCCTGCTCAGCGGGGAGCCTGCTTCTCCTTCTCCCTCTGCCACTCCCTCTGCTTGTGCTATCAAATAAATAAATTTTTTTTTAAAAAAAGGGAAAATATTAAGATAAAAAGAAAAAAGCAGGGGAGAAAGCTCTTGATCGTTGCCATTTTCATTTTCCTAAAGCATTGTTGGATCAATGGTCATTCCTCTGCTCCACAATAATACAAAACTGCACCAAATGCACATGGTGCTTTCGGACCTTCACTTATATGATCTCATGAGTACCCCAGCTTCAGGTAGAGAGTCAGAAAACATTTTTCAAAGGAGGTTGGCACTTGAGTTAGAAGGGCCAGCAGGAATACCAGCCAGACCCCATGGGGGAAGGAAACAGGACTTGACCAGATGGACGAGCTCAACCAAGTCTCAAGTGGGAAGAGGATGGGGCAATGGGACAGAAGTACGCATGACAGAACTGCAGAGAACACACAGGGGCATGTGAGAGACAAAGCTATTCAACACTCCTTTTGAAGAGTGAATTTCAAAATAGAATAAGAATATTCTTTTAAAGATCATGATGAACTGAGAAGTTGCAACTGTTTCTTATTAGGAGGTTTTACACAGATTTATCTGAAAGTTAATGTGTTTTCTTATACCTGGACTGGAATCAAGTAGTTTTCTATAGGTTCTTCTACAACAAAAGCATTTGTTGCTAATGTTTTTGATGCTCAAGTTCAGTTAATACAAATTATTTTAAGGGTTAATGAATGTTTCAAGTTTAATTCAAAACATTTATGTTCAAAGGCCTATGGTGTAGCAAGAAAAAAATTTATTTAGAAAAACTATGGCAGTTTTCCATATGGCTCATTTGCATTTAGCCTTAGAAGAACTGATGCTTATATTACACTTCTAAGATTTCAAAGCACATTATAACACCAACTTGGTGGAGGTAGGTATTATCCCATTTATCCCATTATACCTTAAGTTTAGTAGCATAATTAAAAACAAATCAATTGTGGCACCTGGATGGCTCAGTGAGTTAAAGCCTCTGCCTTCGGCTCAGTCCTGATCCCAGGGTCCTGGGATCAAGCCCTGCGTTGGGCTCTCTGCTCAGCAGGGAGCCTGCTTCCCTTCTCTCTCTGCCTGCCTCTCTGCCTACTTGTGATCTCTGTCAAATAAATAAATAAAATCTTTAAAAAAAAAACAAATCAATCCACAGCAGTTTACTGTATTGGTAATTAGAAACTCAATGATTTTGTCTTGCAACAGTAAGATCCAAATATTTCTAATTTAGCACTGATTTTTCTTTTAGCTAGATGGTTGAATAAAGACAAATGGGAGCAAGATTTTAACTTCTCTTATTAGGAAAAAGTAAAGGCCAGGAACAAACAAGTTGTCTCTTATCTGTCCTTTTCTCATTGGTTAAGTCTGGAGATAGAATCATGAATGAGTAAAACCTCATTCCCACAGATTTTAAGATGCCAGTCTGTTCTTACAGACATTTCAAGAATAAGAAAGCACAAGGGAGGCTGGCTGACCAGGCTCCAGGACGGAAGAGTGAAAGAAAACATGCTCTTCAAGAATGTCGTTGGAAGGAAACAGACAAAAACCAAAACTGCTCTTTGAAACTGCTCAATCTGAAAGCAGAGGTACTCTCTGTAAAGCAGAACACATCCATATCTTCCCATCTGCTCTCAGGCACATGAAGTGTATTGTAAACCTCAAGATATAGATAAACACTGATCCCAGTTAAGCTTAACAGTGTCCAGTCAACTTAGCATATCAGTTCAGTTTTCTGAGCTGTAAAATATAAGATCCATCTCATAAGACTGGTATGGCATCAAAAGGCTAGGTACAAAAGTTCCATGAAAAATGCAGATGACGTAATCAGCATTAATTGCTGTGTCTCTCTTGGTAATTTTCATCAGTGATCTCGGATGTTCCCATGCCACAGCCCATTCTGGAATGCCTTCTCTCCTTCTCTCCTACACTTGGAGTGCCAATCTTCAGAAACCAGTTCAAATCCAACTATTTCCTGGAGCCCTCTCTGCATCCTAGGATCCTGAAACCTGCAGGACATCTGTGCCATGTGTCCAGCTCTCTGTGCACACCTACTGCCCTGCAGCCTTGGTTACTCATCTGTTCTACCAACCTAACTGTGCCACATCAGCCTCCTGAACACCAGGTGTGTGTACCTCTTTGAATCCCCACACTGCCATGAACTTGACAAGGAGTCAACATTTGTTGATTGACAGAAGCCCTGATTAAACACGAACAATATTTAATTTAAAAACAATATACATCTTAGAACATCTCACATCCCTTTCTTCCTTGCTCTCCCACAGCTAATGGCAAAACAAGACGGATCAAGACTAAGATTTCAGAACCAAGAGTCAATTTAATGTTATAGTACCAAAACATGGAAACCCCCCAAATTCAACACAGCAGCTGTTATGTTTGCAAATGAGAAGGGTCAGCTGTAAAAATATAGCCCCTGGAATAATGGTCACAGGGCAAACTGCAGGAACATCTCCCCAGGACTCTCTACTGCTGATACAGTCAGGAAGTCAGGGCCAGTGGTGCCCTCAGCCAGTGGCCCTTCTCTTCCTAACCACTACTTTCTCCGTCTCAGACTACATCTTGAAAAACTGTTCCCATCCAACAAAATGCACTACTTTATCTTACTGTTTTTATAATTCAAAGGCATATGTAACTGTCAATAAGAACTTTTGACTGGATCAGGCTAACTGGCATTCCATTCCACTCTGAGACAACAAAATTCAGGAAAACCAACTTGATAGATCAACGTAACTTCATGTCCTAAATGTTTTATTTCTGCTTTGGCTTTATAAAACATTGAAAATAGACCTCACAGTCCCATTCCTACCTCCTCAAAAGCCTCAGGCACTGGGCACCCACATGGGAAGATGAGCAGGAACCCATTGCTCAGGGCCGGTTGGCTATGAAGTTTGGCTACGATGCCAATGTGATGCCTGGAGATGCTCACCTGGACAAGGCCTGCCTGGAGCAGCAGAACCTCTGAGCTACGCTGCTGAATAGAAGAACTCTCTCTCCCCATTCAGAAATCAGGGTGTTAAGTGCTAAGAGAAAAGATGAAGTTCATACAGCAAGTGACTGATGCTGAATTTTTATTTTTTAAAAACTTTTTAAGTATATAGATACAAACTTGAGGAAAAAAAGGAAACAATGGTTTAAGAGGTGCCTTTAAAATTCTGTGGATGAGGGGCGCCTGGGTGGCTCAGTGGGTTAAAGCCTCTGCCTTCGGCTCAGGTCATGATCCCAGGGTCCTGGGATCGAGCCCCGCATCGGGCTCTCTGCATGGCAGGGAGCCTGCTTCCCTTCCTCTCTCTGTGCCTGCCTCTCTGCCTACTTGTGATCTCTGTCAAATAAATAATAAATAAAAAAAAAATT